>VXBQ01012965.1:91199-141855 GCA_013400175.1 Phainopepla nitens | reverse complement strand
AAAAAAAAAAAAAAAAATATTCTCATCAGTATTTTGGTATGAAGATCATGGTTAACCTTGCCTACTAAGTTCTACCATTTAAGAAGTAAATTATTTAACTAGGAAAGTACCTGCTTGCTTTCTAAACTGCACCTTTCATAGAGAAATAATCAAATACAATTTCTGAGACTAATAGGTAGTATTTGAAAAATATTTCTAACTATTCACCTCAGCTAATTAGAACAGCTTTATCCTGAAGCAAAGAAGGAGCAAGGAAATGACCACAGAAATAATTTTCACCTGGATATTTCCTCCAACTTTCAGATGGATTAACTTCAAATTTGTAGGTATTTTGTATTTAAAGGAAAATGACTATGTTTTTCAAATTAAATAAGCTCAAAGCAACTTCACACTGACCTGAGCAATCCACTCAAGAGAGAAAGACTTGAAGAAATAGAGGAAATAAGACCCAGATATGAAGACTGTATAATGGTGAGAAAGAGACAAGTCTGTCCTAGCAGCAATAAATTTCTTACAAGGCATACAAAAGTTCTGCTGGAGCTTTGAAAGATATTGCAGAAAGGTAACTTTAGGGAACAAAGAAATAAAGAATAAAAGAACTACCCCAAACCCAAAATACTGAGTTAACAAAAATCTAGCATATATTCTACTTTTCAAAAAGCCATGACAATTGTCACTGCTGCCCAAACAGTGTATCTCTAAGTTGGACAGTCCTGTCTGCTCTATATTTTGGTAAAAATGCCACACTAGAAGATAAGAACTGTGACTGCTTACTCTTGAAGCCCTGTAACAGTTTTGAACTACAATCAGCAGCCCAGAATTAGGCATGGGTAACATCTGCATGTTTTGAGCTGTGGCCCTATCAGTCAAGTGAAAAAACATCTTTAGGATTTGAAATATTAGAATTCATCGTCTGAAAAATCAGGGTTAAATGTATGGAAGGCTACTTGGTTTGATGCTATAGAACAAACACTTTTGAAGAGAAAATTTAGCTAATGTAGAAATGCCCAATTTATGAAATACTGGGTTTTGTCAGTTTTGTCACTGGTCATGCAAAGTTCTTTTACCAAAGACAGCTACAAAACATTAGTTTTTCATGGTATCAAGCCAATGAGATGAAGCTTTGAAAAATGGAATGAATGCTTTATAACACAGGTGTTTTGAAACCAGCTTTCCCTCCTACATTCACCCCTTACACATGGCAAGATTTCAGTATATGCTGCATCCATATCTGAAGAGAAGATTTTCCTCTTCAGAAGATCTGAAGAAGATCACTTACTTGCTTCTTAGACAAATGAACTTGGGAGAACAAACATCACACGCAAAAACAGTGTGTTTCTAACAAATCCTAATAAACATCTGATGTTAAAGGCACTACGCAACACTTGATTTTTCCAATGCCAGTTTGAGAAATCTTCCACACATTCCTTATTTACTTTCTTAAGGGAAAGGAGGCATGGGAAACAAGCACAATAGATGAATGTGCAGCTATTCCCAGTTTGGTGTGTGTCCCCACAGAAGCAGAGTCAAGTACTTCTGCCAAAATGAAATGTGTCAAAACCACATCCTCAATTTCCAAGGTCATCTTTCACACAGGGCTGTCCCTCCCAAGAGACTGACCAGACAACAGTTTTTCCATAACCTATCAGTGTTTATAAGTTACTTAACTAAGGCCAATTACAATGTGAAAGAAACCCTTGATTTGTACTTAAATTGCTGTTTTGTTGCAGGAATGAAAAGATAGTAGAACACAGCAAAACACCCTGAATTTGACCTAAATCTGCACTACTACATACATATGGAATGCTAAATGAATTAGACACAAAAGTATTTTATAATCTAAATACAACATACTAGCATTCCATTTTTAAATATGCAGAGACACTTCCCTGAATTGATCATAACCAATCATTTTCACATGGGAAAAGGGTGNGTAATTAATGTATCAAGACAAGTGTGTTTTGGGACTCAGAGCAGTCAGCCAGTCAGCTAGGTCTTGGAGGTAGATCTGCCTACATCATCTTCCTTGCAGGGAGCTCTTCAGGACAATAAACAAAAAAGCTTTCCAACTGAGCAAAGGTTTTATTAGACTAACAACTAGAACACTGAACTTCTCAAAATTTAAAAGCACCTCAAACACACCTAACCAGAGAACAGGTTATTATACATTTTTATGAAGTAATGCCCACTCTTCTCCACTCATTACATCCTCTGGCATGTGTTCTTTGCTTCCAAGAAAATTCACCTCAGGGGCTTTCCAAGTAGCAGCATCCTCCAGCATAAAGAAAACTTATCCTCCAATTCCCATGGATTATGCAGCTGTGGTGTGATCTTTACCACACCCTGCAGGCTAAGAATATTATGCTCTATGTCCTAGAGATGCCACTGTTCCCCCTTGTGAAGAATCTTGTCCTCCTCTTCCCAGAGGAATCACCTGACCCATCAACTGCTTTTTAAAACACGCAAAACACAAGCAACAGAAGCAGAACGTGGAATGGAGACATTTTCACCAGTATTTCTGAACTGGAACCTACAGTAGGTATTAAAGGAATCAAAAATTTCTATCCACAAAGAATGTGGAAAGATTGCTCAAAGGAAAGCACTTTTAGATATTTTTCTTCCTCTTCACTATCTCTACTAGTTTATATTGATTTGTAGTAAAATTTAAGAGATCACAGGGCAAGCTCACCTTGGGGGTGGGGGCGGGCTGGGAGGAAGTAACAAACAATAAAATTAAAAGAGCTAGAATGCTTTTTACCCTAAGGTAAACAATAGAGACTTCTGCACTTCTGGACAACAATAGAGCTAGAGGAAAGCACCAGCATCACACTGACACTTGTGATAACAAAAGGGCTGTGGCCCTGATAAACAGGTCAAGGATTGAGTGACTCCAGCTGTTATGTCAAGGGCATCTTCAACATCCAGCTGTAATCTCTGTCTTACATTAGCAGTGGCTGCACCCTCAGCTGCGAAGGAGGGACAAGGCTACTACAAGATTAAAAACATCAGAAAACTAAATCATATTCATCGTTATTGTACTCCCTTTGAGGAGTGCAGAATGAAACATCTGTGACTTCTGAGGCACTTAAAATTTTTGATCAATGAGGAAAGAGAAAGGAATGATACTTGAGCTTACAATCAATGACAGAGACTGTAATTAGCTGGTAACCTTATCTGATCAAAGATCCTATTGAACAGCTGAGAAATCAGATTTGCCTCATATTAGGATCAGGCTGAAAATAGGTGAACTTCATTCTCTGGCACATTACTTAGGTACATAGATTTCTACAAAAGCCACCTTAGGAAGACTCATAAGTAGTAATTAGGAAGATCTGGTTTTTTTTGTCTTGTTTCACCTCATGGACATTAAAAGGAAGAAAAGAGAATATAACCATTCAGGTTAATTAATATAACTGTTCAGGTTAATATAATCGTTCCAGACAAGGGCTCTGTCCAAATGAACCTTACCATCCTTACACATAACTGAATCCATGAAAAAAGCTGTTACAGTATCCAATCATCTCATTATTTCCTTTTTAAAATCAGACAGAAACAGGAATGAATGAATCAGATTCTAACATGTCAGAGAAGAAACAGAGAAAAAAAATTAAGAAGGCATGAAGATCTCTATTGCAGAAAAAGGAGTTAAGAGCTTCAAGAGAAGTCTTGAGATTTACAGGTGCTGGTCTCACTAAGAACTGCTTGGGTTTCTCAGAAACTATTTGATTTTATAATATAAACAAGAGAGGAAGGACTGACATTTCTTTTTTATAATGCACTTCTCCCTTGTGCCTGTCTCCTGCATGTGAAAAACATACTGACTCCCTCAGAGACATCTAGTGATTTTTTTTTTTTCCCAGAACATATCCAGTCACTTCTTAGCTAGAAAGGCTAATCCTGCTCACGCTGTTTATTTTCACCCTCAACACTAACAGGGGCTCTTGTTGAGAGATGCTAACAAGTGCACATCATTTGTTCTGCTCAAGGCTAAGTCTTCCC
Organism: Phainopepla nitens; assembly: GCA_013400175.1. Taxonomy (NCBI): domain Eukaryota; kingdom Metazoa; phylum Chordata; class Aves; order Passeriformes; family Bombycillidae; genus Phainopepla; species Phainopepla nitens. The sequence goes on along the minus strand of VXBQ01012965.1, from coordinate 137,856 downwards.
CACCCTCCTTCCTCTGTTTCACACTGAATTCAAGCAGAGACTGCTATTACCTGTGGTCAACGACAGAAATACTGGGATCACCTGATACTGCTAATAGTTTCACTTCATGTAACTTCAGCCAATCTTCGTTAAGGAAATATTTGAGCACTCAAGTGAAGGTAAAAAAGCTGCAGTAAACTGGAAATATATGCCAACTTTCTTCTACAAAGCTTTTTCTACTTCAAAAGAAATCTTACAGCCACCAAGCGCAGGCAAAGACAGACAACTTTTTGAAAGACACCTGCAGAGATACATGAGTCAATTAACTTCATGCTCTTTCCAGAAAGCTTCAACACCCATTCCCCAGCTTGGTAAGAATTTATTCTTCTGCCTAACTGGAAAAGCAAAAGCAAAACTGAGGGGTAGCATAGCTCATGAAAACTATTACATTTGATGCCTTTAAAATGAGCAAATGTTATTTGAACTCACTAGGAAACACCCTCTCTCCATTTTCAAATTCCTCTTACTATTAAATGGACTTTTTCTCAACATCCCATATTACAGTAACTTTCAAAAGCTTTAAAAGAGAACATGTACATGGTTTGAGCAAGGAAGACCAATTAGCTACGTATGATTCAGATACTCTTGTTTTACATAAAAAAAGAATGTAAAATACTTTAAGAAAGTTGTCTTTTAATGTAAGGCCTGTATATATCTTGTATGTATTCATCTCTTGACCAACAGAGAACAGCAGATCCTCTTGTCAGCAGAAAGAATGTAACACAGAAACATAATCTGTCTTTCTACTGTACACTGCATTTCGGATACTCAGTTAGAAACTAAGGCACCCATTCTTCTTCATCTCTTAGTGTGATGGTGTGACAAACTTCAACTGGGAGGGGAGGAGAACAACAACAACGAATCCCAAACATCATACCCTTCAAGTCTACACTTCAGAAGAGGTACAGACTAATTAATGTCACTGGCTTAGGGTAAAAGAAGAATTTGTACAGAGAAATACTTTTCCCTGTTCTGCAATGACTACTGTTCTTACCCATGGTAAAAATATTTTAAACTGACATACTCAGTCAATTCCATTTTATTGGAACACATCAGCAAACAGCTATTAAACAATGCCATGAGCCCACCCACCTTACAAGGGATCTTTCACCTGTGTAAGATAAATCTATAAACACATTTACTTTCAAGTAAGCTGGATTTTTGACCCTAGAAGGTACAAGGCTTATATAAAGTGCTTCATTATTAATTCCACTTACTTTAAAAGAAAACTGAACTGCAGATTCCGGAGGGTAAACTATGAAGTGTCTTAAGGTGAAGCCAAACCCCTGAGATGTCCTCCTTAGCACGACAGTTTTGGGACCAGGCCAAGAGAAAGTTTCTTCTTCCTCCGATGGTGATATAGCTTCACTCTGCTCTTTTCCATCTTTATTTTTTGATGTCTAAAATAGAAAAAGATATGCAATTTGGATCACTGAAAAACAAAAAGAAAACAAGAATTCCTAAGAATTAAGAATTCCTAGACATTCCTGTACACTTGAAAATAGAATTTCTCCCCCCATAACCAAAATAACTTGATGATCACTAGTATTTTCAAATGTGTACGCTAAAGCAGCACCCCTTACACCATTGCACCTCTGGTCATACTGCACAGAGAACAACATTTAAATTTTAAATGAGGTTAGATATTAAAAAAATCAACACTCATCAATGAAAGACTTGAAGGAACCACAAGAAATGTGCACAGCTTGCATGTTTTATTTGCCTTCTCTTCAGAGATAAACATGTGACTTCCGGGACCCTACTTCTGGCTGTAGGCATCTCAGATACACAAACACAAAACAAAGTTCTCCTTCTCACACACTTCAGGGATGATCTTCTTGACTAGTACCTCCTCACTTAATACAACTAAAACAGAACATGCAACTGGTTAGACATTTTCTTCTAGTCTTATATATGACTTCACCTTTGCTTTTTGCACCCTTAGCTATTTTCTCTGAATATTTCAGTATACAAATTCTAAACACAAAAGTAAAAAGTCTCCTTTCCTTTTACAGTCCTACTGCACTCGTTCCTCTCATGAAGAAATCAACAATCTTGGGTGGGTTTTTTTCTTATAGGTAATTTTATATACCTATGACTCAAGTAGCATATTATAGTATTTACCTTCTCAGCCTTATACAAAATCTTCCATTTCAACTTTCAAAGTGAATGCCACACCAGCACTCAAAGGCAGGAGACACAAAGAAAGCCTGCAAAATCCTGTGACCCTCCTCTAAAGATTCTGGTTCAACGATGCGTGAAACAAATTTAGATACCAGAGCCTATAGCCTATTCACAGGGTATTCAAACAGAAATAATAGTCTTCTTGTCCTCCAGCAGCTCTGCTGCTGTGGCTCAGCAACTGGCTGATCCGTGTCAGAATTTACTGCTTGGTTTTTTCCCTGTTCTACTCCAAAATAATCTTTTTTGCTTCAGCCTTAAAGCTGGAATCTCGAACTGTAGTGCTAGTTGACAAGGTGGGCTCAGCCAACTCCAACCAACACCTACAGAGAAGACAGAGCATTTCCACCCCAACCACAACGACAGTAACACACATCACCAGAGGGAAAATACTCTAGCTCCTTGTCGAGTTAATCCACCAGAACAACAATTTGCATTCAGGTATGTAAAACACAACGCATTTGTCCACAGATGCTACAGTTTGTCCTCAGAAACCCACATCTTGCTTATGTCCAACAGGGAGAACCAGCAAATACTAGCAAGTGTTCCGAAGACCAGACTCCCTACCTCCAACAACCCTGTTTTCAGCAAGAAAAAAACACATACAAATGGACACTACAGCGAAGCCAAGAAATGGAGCTGCTTCAGGAACAAGAAAATACGGAGAATCCAGAGCAGCCTAACAGCCTGCTCTTCCAAACAGCCTGGAAGAATTAACGGCAGATTGTGGAAAGAACAGTTATAAATATCAAGGACTCTATCTCAGCCTAGTCTGTCCTCATCTCTCATCTTCATTCATGTTTTAAAGTATTAATGTGAAACCTAGAAGACTCTGCAATTAGATGGCTAATGAACGAAAAATTAGTGAGCACTGCAGAACTGCCAAGATGAGAGGCTTGAGCTTAAAGTTCAAACAATGCAAAGATTAGGGTAAAATTTACATAATCCTTTAGCCTAAGGATGGACTTTGTTATTGAGGTGTTCCTAACCACTCTGTTCAGCTTCTGAACACAAAAGCATTTTATCAGTTCTGCACAAATAAATGTCGCTTTTCAGGCTTTCAATCTCAGGACACAAGCAGAAACTGGAGCCAGTAAGAACATTTTGATCCTAGTAAGCTGGCAAAAAAAATAGCTCCTAGTAAAAAAAAAAAAAAATCGCTGGCCTCTAAAAAATGACAGTGATTTCCTCCAAGTGACTCACAGCAAGCATTTATTTAATATTCCCTTGCAATCTTTTGTTTCTCCTCTCAGATTTTTATACACAACGCATGATGCAAAGTTTCAAATGATCCAACAACCAGATATTGAAAAATGTTCATAAGCAAATACCCATTGTTAAAAATAGGTAAACAGCAAGCTTAAATGTAGCACTGAAAAAAAAAAATCTAAGTCTTCAATATACTTCCATCTTTTTTCTAACAAAAACCTCCTTAATTAGCCAAAAGGTAGTTTTAGTATGTGTAAAAACTGATGACTATAATCTACATACAGAAGTACTGTAACCTCAGTTCAAAACAGAGCCATACAGAGAACCTCACCAGCTTTTAGAAACAGGAGTTTCAGCATTTCAGTGTCGCAAGAGAACCTCTAATTTCCTTGTTAATTTCAGGTAAACTTTCAGCATTCCAAGTTACTGAACTAGAAGTTACCCATAAACCCACAGTCAAACAATTATTTCTTGAAAGAGCACACCAAAAGAGAAAGGTGAACTTCATGCCAACCTTGGACCCCCGCAGAGTCTGCCAACAGGGTAACAGAAAAAGCCAGTATCAGCAATAAACGTGAGACATGTTCAGTATTAGCAACTTTCAGCCACCACTATGAACAAGCAAGAATCTGATTTATAAAGAGAGTCAACATCTGTTGAGTAACCCTGTGACACTTCCAACCACAGCACACACACTAGAATATCCCTTGCCAGAAAAAGTTTTAAAAACGAACAAGAAAAGTTCTCAAAAACAAACAAAACAAGGATGCAAGACAGCAAGTAAAAAACAGATGATGTTTAGCACAGGCAAGTAAATGCTACTAAGGGCAAAGTCCCTACACAGTTCTCCTTGCAAATCAAATATCAAGTTACAAATATATAAGTATCTCATACCCAAAAGGGAATCAGTCTTTTGGGTAGAGTCATTTGCATTACAGGAGATCAAAAATGAATGCTTCATTTTCATGTAAGATCTAACAAACCAAAGATTACTGTGCCATGGTCCTTACTGAAGATCTATATGCTTATTTCTCTATTGACTCAGTCCTCAAAATCGAAGTCAGAATGCATACAGTTGAGTTCAAGGACTGAAGAATCCCAGGCTACTAAAAATTATTCAAGCATCATTTCCCTGGGGGATTTTTCATACAAGGTTTCTGCACAAAGTATCTCAAAGCATCATTTCCTGTTCTATGCAATTGCAAGGACATACAACAGATGCTTAAGTGCACTGCAAAATGCGTATCTTGTTTTTAATATTGTATTTAACCCTTCTTTCTGAGCAATGAAAACATCCATGAAAAATCAGATAGCACTATAAAAAACTACATGAACTACTGGCAGCTTAACACACAGCAACAGAACTATGTAAAACCAGTAAGTTGCATTAATGTTTGTAAATAATATTTCCAATTAAAAGTAAGTCTCAAAGCAATAGTTTCCCATTATATCAGTCTAAAAAAACAACCAAAAAAAGCTAACATATCTGGCCTGCGCATGCTCTCTAAAGCCCCTCTAATTTTTAGTGTTCTGATCAATTTACACACCTGTACTGTACAAGCTAAAAATCCTTACATGACAGTTGTAGGCAGCTGCAATCGAAGCTATAAATAAAGAATAGTCATCTTGACTATCTAAACAGATAAAGAGGTATGGTATAAGTTCTGAACACTGTCTTAATAGGTGAAAAATTGTGAACACAAGAAATAACTAATATATTGTACTATCTATTCTGGGAAAATCATTCAAGCTCTTTTAAAGTTGGTATGAGCAATCAATTTCTATCTTTATTTTGTGTTCAAATTCAAAATGATTTCTAAAGAAATGGGGCACTAGTCTGGCATCCAGATTTGCTTTTTAAACTGTTTTGGTTTATGCGTTTTTTATCATACAGAATGCTTCACAAATAAATTATGTAAATAACAGTCTCATTGTAGATGTAAGGGTTTCCCACACTACATTTTTTGGAGCCTACATGTGTATTTAAAAAACAAACTGACACAAACAAACAAAATCCAGCTCCCAAACCTACCAAACAACCTCCCCCATCACCAGACCATCCAGGGGACTTACCTATCAGTACCTCAGTCACAATATGGAGACAGCCTGTGCTAAGCAGCATCTGCTTCAGCTGCACTTCGCAGATGTTCAACTTTCAGCTCATCTACCAAGGAAAGTGATACCTGATATAGCAGTTTAGCTATATGGTAAATTGCTACAGATATATGCTGAATAGAAAATGAGCTGATGTGACTCGATTTTACTGATTCAACAGCCAACATAATTTTAGGACTTTTCAGTAACTACTGACATAAGCCAGAGCCCAAAAAACACAGTTATTAATCCCTAAAATCTTTCTGAGACACTGACAGGATATTTCAAATGCTCTAATAATAGCTGGACTCCCTTGAAAACAGGGATTTTTCTTGTACAGGGTCATCTGCTTTCCCCAGTTTTTGTACCCAGCTGCTATCAACTTAGCTAACTGCCCTGTTAAATATCTGCTACTGCACAGCAAAAGGCTCTTCTAGAACAGTCTGGCCTTATTTTAATGTGACAATGAAATAGGTTCTTTAAAAAGCTGACAAAGAAGAAATAAAAAGGTCTTTTCTGGCTAAGACTACAGAATGTGTAGGAAAAAACCTGTCTGTAAGGCAGCCACATAGAAGATTATAAAACCTTTTCTGAGATTCATTATCTCCATCTCATTTGCAGCATAGGAAGGCATATCAAGCACATAAAGATAGACAGTATTTTATCTTAGTGGCACCTGAGAATCGGGATCACTCACTTGAGGTGTAAATTGAGTCTTTTTCTTTCAGTTCTCAAGCTAATAAAACAAAATTTCAAGGGAAATGGGTCACATTTATAAAGCCAAATACCATGATCATGTACTGAACCAATCTAAAGATGTAGTGAGGTCATTTCTAATGTGTATTTAAATCAAACTGGAATGTACAAACAGCATCTTATACAGAAGTTATTTCCACTTGAAGAAAAGTAATTACTGACACAAAGGTGACATTTTAAGTAAATCCATCTTCCAGGTATTCAGAACAGCCTTCTTCTCAAAACAAATTAGTTCCATCCCTTTTAGCCTCAGGAAATACATTCATTTCTTACTGAAAAAAATCACTGCAAAAAGACCAGCAGGAAAACTGGAACACAAAAAACTTCAAACCCAAATAATTTTAGGTCTCTGTGTCAATTCCCACTTGTCCAAACTTCTGACTGACTTTTATGTTTACCAAAATTTGTATTCTTGCCCTGAATAGGTAGAATGCTGACTGTGGATGGTAAATGACACCATAAAAAAAGGCAACTAGAATTCGCAGAAAGCAAGAGAGGTAAAAAAAAAACAAAACGCCCCAAAAAAACCCAAACAAACCAAAACCAACCCAGAGAAACACCAATTAGAAACACCAATTGAATATTTAACACCTGTACATGCTAGACTTGTTAAAAGACTCTCAGATGAATTCCAAAGATGGATGCAGCAGTGCATGCATAATACCAAAGCTGTCCCTTCTTTATGAACATCACAATTAGCATGCACAGTTAATTAACAAATATCCCAAATGTTTCAGTATTTTTAGTGTCAAACTGGAGTATTCATTTTTGCATGCTACTCCAGTGTCATTAAATAAGCAACAAGGTTAAAAAAAACTTAATGTTTAATTTATGTATAGATTTAAGCTGAAGGACGATAAATAATAAACAATAATTAACTGTTCCTATCTACGTGTTCTACCTACTTCAATCCAAAAGTACATTCTTTTTCTTGTCTACTTTTTGGAAATACAACCATTATTTGGGCACGGCTGAACATTATCAACACCTGTCAAAGTGAGCTTTGCCAAGTAGAAATAAATCACTGTAAGTTAAAAATAAAGTTTCCCTCTATCCAATCATGAGTTGAACTCTCAACATTCAACTAAAACGCAATACAGATTCACAGTACAATATACTCAACCTAACAGCATTGACCATATATTTATGTTATTGCTGACATTTACTATGTGCTGATACACAGTAGTGAAATTAATCCACTCTACTGAGAAAGCCTTTACCCACAGAGTGACACTGTAAGAGCACTCCCTGAACAAAAAAAATCAGTTGGAGACAGAGGTGTACTGAAGCAAAGAAGAGTTTCACATCCCAGAACATCTCTAAGGATTCCTCTTTGCAGAACGGGCCACAGGGAAATGGCTCCTACTCAACAGATCTCTGACTAGTAGCGAGACCCTCAGAGCATGAGACAGAAGGTATCTGTCTCCATCCTGGCCAGTTCAGTGCTGTATATTTAAGAAAGCTGCAGGAAGGACTTGGTTGCTCAGTGCTTGTAACTGCTGATCCTGTTTTCAGTAGTTACCAAGAAGAGGCTGCCTTGTCATGAAGCACCTGAAACTGGAAATGCAGATGCAAAGAAACCCTCAAAGCTCTAAACATCAAACAGCTACAGAACCACGCTCACCACAAGACAAGATGTGGAGATAAGCACAGCCTGAGTCCACATACATAAAACCATCAGTAGATAGCATTAACAGAGACAGAAAAAGCTGTTCTAGTCAGGGCCCTCACTCCGGAGTCACTGCTGTCTGGTTTTGGAACTGGGGGCACACCTCTTCTTCCATGCCACAGTTCTTCGTGAAGTGGAGAGGAGGAAGAGGAAGAAAAAACTAAAAGAGTTTCCAGAGGAAGACTTCAAATCCCAAACTCAGGGAAAGCATCAGAACTCAGAATCACCAGGGTCCCCATTCCTCTCTTAACGGCCAAGTGTAAAACACCCCAACACCAACATTTCTCTTGTATTGCAGCTGAGCAGGATGCACTACCTGGAAATGGCAATAGAGGTAAACAAACTGAATAATTCAACTACCACTAAAACAAGATGCATATCTACAGGTGGAGATTTTTACTACAATTAATGGTTCAATATCAAACGACAGAAAAACAGAAACAGATTATTAGTGATCACAGTAAGACTAAGGGGAAGACAGGCAATGCCATTCCTCCTGTTTGCTGCTCACCTGGGTTGGTGAGGTGGGACTCAAGCAGCCACCAGCAACAGCAAGGTGGTCTTCATGAGCAGCTCTCCCTCTCTCAGCCCCCCCATGGGGCAAGACCCACAATGGAACAATTCAGAGCAAAGGAAGGCAATAAAGACGTGAGCATCACTGGATGGAGTGACCACAGGTCTAGGTGTGTCCCTCACAGGACCTCACCTGTTATCACTTTAATGCACCATTATGGCACTAAGCCCAGGCCCTTTTTGGTGGACTAACCAAACTGAATTCAGGCATGTGCTAGAATCTATTCCTGGGAGCAAACCTACCTGTCTTTTAGGACTGTGACTCTCACCCAGATGGAACAGAAGCTGATATAGTTCAGCAACAAAAGCTGCCTGCCTGCACCAGAGGTTAGTGAGGACACCGAACTTTGAAGTGCATCTCAGGACTCTAATTCAATAAAATACATAAATCATATCCTCAAACCAAGACCAGGTAAGCAGAAAGGCAACTAAGATGGCAATACATGACTGCTCCCAGTGTATGAAGTAAGTGGGAAATCTGCGACCTTTCAAAACCAAACCATCTGTGCCAGCATCGCAGATGGCTGGGAGGCACAGCGAAGGAAACTAAATTCTGTCAAGCACCATGCAGGCTACAGAGCTGGCTGGGGCTTGGAAGGAGGACAGAAAGATGCATGTTTCTCTGTACTTTCTGTCTACTTCTGTACTATTAGCATTGTAGTAAACACAATCATTCAAAAGGAGAAACAGTATTTTCAAGATGTAGCATTACAGTTCTCATAAAGGTCAAGGCATACACAGAAAAAAAACCAGTAAAAACCTCCATGTGTTATTACACAGCTCAAACTTGCCTTACTGCACTCTACTGTTCATGAAAGGTGGCTCTGTAAAGCAGTTGGTGCTCATGTCAGTCTCATCTACTCCACAGGACCTAAAAAGCAAAGCTGAAGGCTATCTACTGCAAGGATGATCTCAAAAATGTCCCCTCCACGCATCTGTTCAACTGAAAATCTTTCCGTTTACCCAGCTCTGCATTAAAAACAGTAACACCCTAAGTGGTTCTGCAAAGCCAGCCTAGCTAGACATACTTGCTTGAATGAAAGCAGCTTTCAGCTTCCCAGGCCAGGTGAGATTCAGAAAGAGTTCTACTTTGAAGTAAGGAAAATTCCAACTTACTAAGTCTGCCTAGACTTAAAGTAACTTTTTTCCTTTTCTACAGAGCACAAGCTCTGTTTTTCTCAGACTGTAGTTCTGATAGCTGGACCTTTTGAGCAATGCTCTTAACTTCATCAAAACCAAGATCATGTCTGATATGACTAGTGCTCTACCACTTTTTCAACAGGATTTCTCCACACTTAGCCCCTAACCCCTGAATTATCACAAACAAACAAGCTAGCTTCTCAGATCTCCCTTTAAACTCTAGATACTACCAAGTTTAGCATATTTCAACTCATTCATCTACCATATGTCTATTTTAGTTTTATACACGTATATATACACAAAAAAAATACCATTTTGTGTGTGTACATATATATACACACACATTTGTAGGAGCTTGCACACATCCAAAAAGTGTACCAATTGACTGGGATTCTTTTCAAAGCTAATTAAGTACACTTCAGATAATAATACTGCCACAAAGTAACAGTCCATTTCAGGCACTAAGACACAGAGTAAAAAGTATATAATGAAAAACTTCACAGGACAGAGATGCAAGCCATTTTCACTATGTGTTTTGTTTGTATCTTGAATTTTGTTATTCATAACAACAAACATGGAGTTAGTAATATTAAATTTAGTCAGAAAAACATTAACAACAAAGAGAAATTGAGAGCTTCCTTGTTTTCTTATACACCCATTAGCAAAAGCCTCCCCTCTTAACAGCTACATCCTTAAACTGGAAAGAAAGGAAACATCTGCAGGGCTGGTAGCTAGCACAACAGCAAAATATCACGTGATCTTAATTCAGCTAAATTGAAAATCTTCCTTCTTTGCTTGTTCTGTCATTGCTTGTTAAGAATAGGAAATTCTATGCCCTTACCTTACACTGTAATCTGGAAGTATCAGAGACAGGAGACAAACAAAGCATGCTTTGGCTCCTCAGCATTGAAGAAATGTTTGAGCTTACTCGAGGCAAGACAGAAAAATCTTCTCAACAGCCTGACACAAGTGCTAAAAGCACCTTGTACAGTCACCAGCTAACAAGAGCTGCCTTACACTGCCTCTTTCAACACTGCCTCTTTCAACCTACAGGAATTTTTTCACATCCAAGAGTAGGAGCTGTCCCATGACCCACTCTGCTTCCTACCAATGGGAAGAGGACAATAAGAAATGCCACCTCTGTCCCCAGCTAAGTACACTACTGCAAAAATAGGAATGAGTTTCAATAAAGTTTGTATTCTTTTTGCTTTCTACAATAACCCAGGCTTTACCAAACACCCAAGATACCAGATGGTTTCCATTACACTTCCACCATACTATAACCACAAACAAATTAACATGTGAAATAGCTTTGAAGAAGCCTTCAAGAAAACCAAAATCACTGCACTATGTAAAATCACCAAAATCACCTGCACAGTCCCCATTTCAATAACCTGGTGCTCCACACTTGAAACTATTACCTGCCCTGAAACTACCTACAGATTTCCTTCCCTTCATAGTGTTTCTTCCTACTGTAGCCAGAGATTATGTCCTGAATCAAAAAATTATTAATTCCACAAGGGACACGCTTAAAGTTGGCCAAACCACCCAAGAGAACAACCACTTTTCCACAGCTTCTCTGTCTCTATGGCAAACCTCTGTGTTGAGCAGGCTACTCCAGGATGCAGCTACAATTCTAAGTAAGGGCTTTACTGCTTTTGGGCTGAGCAGTGGGACAGTGCATCCTTACACCTGCTCTCTATTGAATGTAACCACAAGGCTGACCATCTCTTACTGAAACTACCGAACTTTTCATCATAAACAGAAAATGCTCCTTCCTGTTCTAAAAACAAGAAAATGAGGTCATTAAGAGACTAGACACATCACCTCATCTGCATAAGAGCACCATTGTACCTGCTGGAATTCAAGCTGTTAAGGTTTAAGCTCATTCAATACTGCACTACGGCAGCTCTACTTGGGATTTTATTTCATGTGTATCAGAGAAATCTCTTGACCTGCCCAACACCAAACAGAAGCCTTTGGAAGAACAGGGATTTGATCCTTCAATGTCAAACCCAAACAGTAATCTTAAAAACACTGTTATTGCACGTGGGTTGTCATTCCAGAATTTGACTCTGTTTGCAGATTTACCTAGACAGAGGAGAGGAGTTTTAAGAACTTAAAACTTGATCCACAACTTCGCATGGATCAAGGCTAAAAACATCATAGGAATTATAAGACAGAGAACATGGTTCAAAAACACCACAAAAAAGACCAGTGTGTCAAGATTCTTTATCTCCCCACATACACCACTTCCCTCCTCAAAAAAACCCTCTAAATAAATCTACATATAGCTTGAGATACTCAGTGTTAAAGCTTTCTAATACAGCGACTTATTAATAAACTCCTGCAAACTCACCACTTAAAAACAATCCCGGTCCCATGTTTCAAGACATTTCATTCCAACATTCTACATAATATGCAAATCAACATACTCTTATGTTTCAAAGCCCTAAACTTATAAGTGAAAAGGCTTGTTCATTGTAAAGCAAAATAAAATAAAGCTAGCATACATAGATGTAAAGGCACATATCCAAACATCCAAATTAAATTATGACCGACCTCTAAATTTGTAATCTATTGTGCACATAGAGGGAAAAAAAGCAACCTTTTCAGTGAGTAACTTCTTTGACAAAGGTACAATGCATAGGAAAATGCTTCAAAAAGGAGTGTGAAGTCATTAACCTGAAAAAACATATTAAAACTTTATAAAGAGGAGAAAGTTGTCCACAGGATTTTCATCAGTTTAACTGCAAATCCAAAAGCTTCTGAACGTTGACTCATGACATGGTCACATGTGACCTGCATCTATTTCCTCACAGTTTGCATTGCATATGTTGGTAAGAATGGTTGGTAAAGGTAACTAAACCTACATTCATTTCCCTTTTTGGAGGTTGGACTGGGGAGAGAGAAGAAATCCATTTTAACACAAATTTATTTGCTTATTTAAGAACTACTTGTCTTTGCATGCTTATTATTGTGGCTTGAATTGCTCACTGTTGCCAAGTTATTTCCCTTTACTTCTGGACATTACAAAATGTTTCTCCATCAATGTGAATTTCCACAATGAGTTAAGTCACCAGCTGTTTCATGCAATGATTTGACACTCTTTGCTTAAACTGAAAACAGCACACCCTGCACTGCTACCAAGACAGATTTTTATCATACTGCCTCCCTCTCTCTCCAGCAGATGAACAGAAGAGCACAGTAAGATAACAAATGTTGCATTTCAAAACCATTATCAGCTGCAAATATCTCAGAAGAAATGCAGACACCTTTGTTATTTCATCCTCCAAGTGACACATTTGGAAGACTGAGAAGCATTTTTAATGTTACTGGAGATCCTCTGGAGGAAGGGAAATAGCTGCAGTGCAGCAGCTGCTGCAGTACTGCTGCGTTCTAGGGCATGAAGGAAGGTGATGCGAGAGCCGGGCTTGCATCGCAACATGGCATTCTCACACACTGCCTGCAATAATGATCTCCAGCTAAAAGAACAGAAATCAGACACCTTGGCTGCTAGGTCACCACGTAACAACAAACCTTCATGGACATCAAAATAGTTTTTGATGAGAAGTTTTCTCCAAGACCAACAACTGCAATGATGAGGCCCACCCTATGCAGTGAAATTTGACCAACTGCAAGTTTATAGAACTTGCAAAATACTTACCACTGTCTGAAAAACCCAAGATTTAAGTATTTACATGGCTGAAAGAACACTGTCATTATTTTTAGAGGCTAGGGTGCAGCAGTAAGATAAAAATAAAGAAAAAAAGAGTGATGCAGTTCATCAAAGAACCAATGAGACCAGGACATGAGAAGATGTGATCTGCTCTCCTCAAACTAACAGAAGTCTGCCCAGAGCACAGTGCTGACCTATGCTCTGTGCTGGTTAGAAGACAACCTACACTCAATTTGCGCTCTACTGTTTCCTATCTAACACATGAAAGAAAGGCATTTGTGATAAAAGGAGGGGAAAAAACCAAAAGCACTGTACCACCTACTTTATACTCCCTACCAGTACTCTGCCAACCACCTGAAGCGGCGGTATTTATTGTTTTAGGCCTGCTTGCTCTACTGCATCTCATTAGGCCACAAGGTCAACTGACATACTAGGCATCTCGAGAGTCGGCTCACCTTCTTGAGGCTCATAAAGGACATCCTTACAAGGACAGAGGGAGTAGCTCCTATTACAGCTTACTGAAGATGAGCTTAGTTCATAAGTTAGTGAGGAAAAAGCATTACCTAGCTCTTCCTCATATTCATTGAGGAATTCCTCTTGGACCACAGCTATAGCATGCTAAGTTATGATTCCAAGACTACAACTCCATAAACACCAGACTATCATATGAAAAAAAAAAATTGCCTTAACTTTTTAAGGTACTCACCTTCTCTCTCTTTTTGCTTCTTTAAGAAAAAAACACTAAAAATTCCTTGTTTACTAAGACCAGACTATATTAAAAATAAGATTAATTATCTATGATACCGTCAGGGCAGTCGGGATAAGTACAAACAAATTTGCACATAAAGGTATATTTACTGAGGTCCCCCATAGGATACAAACTTTTTACCTACTACTCCACTTCACTAATTCTACATTTGCAGTCATGCTGCTGAAGTTCTGAATTGCCAAGAAGACTCTCACACTTGAATCTACCCTGTGTCCTGCAAGACAACTGTCACAGACAACATATGCAAGAAGCAAGACACTCTGATACTTTGCAATAACTCGTTTTAAGAAATGTTTTTAACACAGGTAGTGCAGCTCTCCCATGAACAAAAAGTAAAGGACAAAAACCTGCCAGCAGTCAAGTTTATTGTCACTGAAGGCATCTGAGTAACTATTTATGGATCACCATGTGATAGCCATCAATCCCATCCAATGTTTGGACTGAAAACTGTAAATCACTGATGACAACAGAACTTCACTGATTTAAGTCACAGAATAATTTTATTTTAAGAGTTTTTGTTTTAGTATGAAACACTGCATATCCTTTGAAAACATTCTACTACACATAACAGCTTGCTGTATCAGAGTGCAAAGGGCACCTGTGCCCAGCCCTAATAGCTTTTATATCACACAATGAAAATACTTTTTCTAAAATTTAAGCTGCCATGATAGACAAAAGAAAATATCCCTGCTGTTTCATACTTGCTTGCTTCCTGTTTTAAAAAATAAACCTTGGGAAATATATGCTGCAGAGCCAAGGGAGTGGGTGGTGAACAATAAAAACAAAAGAAATCCTTAGAATGACTGCAACCTAATTTGAGATACTAGTGACACAAACTTCAGAGGTCACCCACCTGCTTTCTCACCAGCAGCCTGCTTGGGCACTGTGAGGTGGGAAAGGTGGAGAGCAGCACTGCTGCGTGGAGCAGTGTGCACCTCTCCCCAAGCCTGGCAGCCTCCCCTTCTGCCATGGCACTTCAGTGCAGCAGGAACAGAGGAGCTGCACTGTAATACCCCATAAATGAACTTCCAGCTTCATTTCAAAGAAAAGTATCAGCAGCAGTTCATTAAACTGTATAGTTTACAGAGACTGGACTTCAGTTCAAGTAAACAAAACAACCCCAAACACACATAAAAATTGCACAGTCTACTTAAAAACCTAGCAAGATCACACAGTTCTGCAACATTACTGCCTAAAGCATGCAATTAATCCAGGTATAGTGACTGAAAGCTTTTTTCTTCTTTGCATATTGGTAAGAAACAGTTCTCAGATTATGTGAACCCTGTTCTGCATTGGGTGAGGGGTTTCTGGGGGTTTTTGTTTATCTGGGTTTTTTTTTGTTTGTTTGTTTTGGGGTTTTTTTTGTTTGGATTTGGTTGGAGGGGGAAATGTTTGGGGTTTGGTTTTGCGGTGGGGCGTAGTGTTCTGGTTTTATTAAAACCTTTCACTTCAATATGCTCAAAAAACAATTCTCCTTTCCCTTCCCTCTAGTTATATCAAATGCACTTTAAAACTTCACATGACTGCCTACATCCTAAGCCTTTTCTTTTTTCTTCTTGACTTCTGTGAAGCATGGGAAGCAATTGTCATATTGCATTTGAATGCACAGGTGAATTCTTACACATATGTAAGCTAACTAGATAAAACAGTTGGGCATCTGTAAAAATTAAAAGTTTAAGATAATGTATCATGTTCCACTGTTTTTTTCAAATTCAACAGAAGATACTTTTTACCTGTCACATTAACTAGATTACTTGAAAAACCCAGGCACCATCGATTAGGTTTTGCACCACTAGAAAAAGAACTAAAACAATACCCACAAACAAACAAAAACCAAACCACACCACCATCACCTCACAGTGTATTTTCCTGATTAAGAAGCTTCAGTACAGATGTGACATACAGGGGTTGCAGGCATTTTTAAAAAGCAGATTATTTCAAAGGGCCTCTATGTATAGCAGAAAAAAATTCTGAATCACCTGTCTCTAGTAACTGTACTGAAACTGCAACTTTATAAGGAGTGCTTACCCTCCCCTTACACCAACTAAAAATTAAATACATTTTCTTCAGTGACTGGCTGACTGTTATATGAGAAATAGAGGTAATATGTAGAGTAACTTTAAAGTAGTATTACAACTGCATACACTATTTAAAAACCTTTAGTAAGTGGATTCTATTTTAAAACATTTTCATTCAGAATCCAGGCAATTTTGGTTTTTTGGGGTTTTTTTTCCCCTCAGTTCTACAGCAAGGTAGTGAATTAGAATTATATCTGTCCATATTAAGAACTGAATAGCATCCTCTGATTTATTTAATCCTGTATATTAAGGAAAAAAAAAGGTTAACAACCTCCCCGCCTCACACTTCTTTAAATGCTATTCATAATCAAGTATTTTAATATAGCCAGGATGCTCAGTCTTTTTAAAGCAGGAAAACAAATAAGCTTTATATTTATCAACAACTTAGTCTGTCTTGGCATATCTCCCCCTTCCTGCATGTGATATTTACCTTTTTCTGCAATTCATTAAACAAAACCCCTCAAAGCATAAGACTCTAAAGAGAACAAACTAAAGTACTCAAAGTTTTAAAAAATACAATTATGCTTTCTATGCTTACTAACTCTAGAAAACTCCTTAGTAAACAGCAGCATTTCTAATAGTTCAGCCCCAGTAAGACTGGGGGTGGGGAGAAGAGATCAACCAGAGCCTTTTTGCTCTCCCCTATAGTGAATTATACAACCATCTCACATGCAAGGATAAGCAAATAACAAACCTGGTCGCTCCATGCACAGTACAGGTTACATATGAAACCCCAGTTGTGATTGATCACGCAGTCCAAAATCCTGAACTGGGCCATTGCTGTAGTGCAGAGTGCTGCTGTGCTCTGACTCAGCTTTCGTCCGGGTGATCCTCGAGGATATGTGAGCTATGCAGCAATGACATTCGGGAACAAGGACTTTCCTTCCTGTTCAGTCTCCCTTCCCACCTCAACTGTGTGTCAAGACAACCAGATAAACTGACAGAATTGCATAACATTCTTCAAAATAATACTTCCGAAGCTGACAAATTATGCGTTCTTGGGAATATATGGGAAATAAGAACATCCTAAGAAACCACACTAAAGCAAACAGAAAAGGCACGCACAAACTGCACTTGTTCTTTTCCCCAGTCCCTTTATTTCTGCTCCTGCTGAAATCACTCTAAATATAAACAATTTAGTGTCATAATTCATATAATATGAATCTTAAAACTTCCTTAGGCATGGCTGTGATGACGGCTCCCCATACTGTACATGAGATTCAAAAGCTTAGGATGCTTCTTTTACAACAGCATAATACAAGCAGCTTTTCAAAGGTAGGAGTGTCACAGTGTTCATAAAAATTATACAGGTTTATCTACTTTGTACTCTAAAACAGCAGACTTCTCTTTAAACCTGATGAAGTACTGTTAGCATTGCGCAGAAATGCTGACAGCCTTCTGTAATGAAGGATGACAATCCTATAGAGGTCAGGGCTGCAACACCACAGGGATCCTGAGAAACTGAAGAATTACTGGAAAAGTTTCTTCCTTCCTTCATGTACACCTTTTTTGCAGTCTGCAAACAACAATCCTATTTTAGCATGAACCTCAGTTACTGTATCTTGACTGCTTACCTAATATTCTCCATTCCAAAGTGAGATTCAGAAATACAGGAAATGCGTTTCTGCAGAAACATACACATTTTATCCGGCGATGTTTAAAGAACGAACTATTAGCCTGGTCACAGAACCAACTCAGAATAACTTGCAGTTTAAATTATACAATTATCTAACAACATCCATGACATACAAGAGACAGAAAACTGCCTTGGGAAGAGATGAAGGAAAGGCTACAGGAACAAGTGGCCAATTCACCCTTTGGTTCAGTAATGGCCAAATGACTGAAAAATACTTCAAATGTCAAAGAAAATGTGTGCTATAAAAGCAGTCTGGAAATAAAACAAACTCGTACATGAGAGTCAAACAAATTGTGTGGCCAAAGAGCAGCTCTAACTTTGAGACAGCTATGCAAATAAGGCCCCATTTGTTTTAACCAAACCAAATTAAAAAAATCTTGTTCCAATTTCTCATCCGAAAGACCCTGGAAATTAACACCAGAGTCCAAGCCAACCTCTTCCTTTCTTGCCAATGTGAATAGTCTGAAAACTTCCAAGACCCTGTTGCGTGTAAAAAAAAAAAAAAAATAATCTATTCTGGTTCATTTTAAGATATGCATGGCAGGAGATTCTCCATTATCTTTACAACACCTAATTATGCAAAAGGGAGAACAGCAGTACCAGTGCAACACAGCACAAAATGAATGTGTTCTCAGGTGAAAAAAAAACAGAACAGTAACTTCTCAAGTCAGATGGTCTGCAATGAAGCAGGCAGGGCTGACATGACATGTGGCTAGAAGAAATGTCCTGCTTAGCAACTATTACTAGGTGGAACAGATACACTTCCTCACAAGAGACACCATTAACCATCCAAGCCTGAGAAATCTTGGAGAGGATGTGTGGGAAGGTTTTATGGAGCGGGGGTTACTGCAGAGATGCCAGAGCAGACTGAGGCAGTGAAGCCCTCAAGACAGCAAGGCTGGAACGAGGAAGGACATGGCACCCTGCAGGACTGGCAGCAGGGATGCTGGCAGAGCGTGTGGGGCAGCCTACACATGGCTGGAAAAGCAGCCAGCTGCACATTTGTTGGACTGTGGAAAAATGCTGTCACCAACTAAATAAGGCAGAGGGAAGAGGGAGAGTAGATCTGGGAAATTAAGAGAAGATTGCTGTTCTATACTAAAATCAACATCAACTAAGTTCTGCTTAAACAGTATTTCAGTACAATTTTGCAATTGGTTTTACTATCAATTATCTACTTTTAGATTAATCAAATATCACTCCATATTTATTTCCTATGAAGCACTCAACTTCCTAATAAATTATTCAAGATATTATATTAGAAATCTCCTACTGTACAGTATGTTATTAAAAAAAACAGCAGTTACAACTCAGAATCAAATTTATGTAACTGTGTCCATAAACTCAGCAGCCATTGTTTACCTGTTACTTTCCATTCATTTTCAAATCTGTTTCAAGGAAATCCTAAACCCTTTTCTTATCTCCTACAATCTGGACAGTGCTTATACACCACTGCAGTTTATGCAAAAGTGTCTAAATACTGCAGATAAAACCATAAACAGCAATACAGAGCAGTAGGAGAACAATTTCAGAAACAGTCGGTCTTGGCCTGTCAGCTGCTGCCAAAGATTAGTATCAAAATGCTTTTAAATTCCAGTAGGCACAAGAATGAGCTGAGGACAAAAGTTGTTTCAAGCTTGAGTCTTTACTGAGGTGCCTCAGGTAAAAGGAGTTCGCAAATTGCAGCAAGAGCAGCACCTTCAACAGTAAATTGCAATTACTGCTTAAAACAGACTATCTCAAAGTTTTTTCCAAGTCAGTCTTTATACTTGTAAATTTGAATCAGCTGTTACTGAAAACTTCCTGATCATCATCAGCCAGCTTGATAATTGTCCTCATTTACAAGAGATAAATCTCCTTCCTGGTATGATGTTAAATCAAATTCCACTAGTTCAGCATCCCTGTGTTCTAACCTTATTTTCTTCACTATTAACATGCTTTTTGGGAGATCCTTTTTACTCCTCCTAAGCATAGTTACAACGTATGAAACTTGTTAAAACAGGCATAAAATCACAAGAGAGCTTCCCTTTTTGCCTTCAACATTCAATTTACCAATGCATTTCTTCAGAAAGTTTAATGCAGAAGCAAAACTGTAATAAGTTTTGTTGTAAACATTAAACTTTCAAAAAGTTTTGCTCAAAACATAAAAGCAAAGCTTACAACTGAATTTTCAATTTGGAGGTCAACAGAGCATTTTAAGATGCACCCATGGCATAACTAGAGATGACAGATGACACACATCAACATTAGAAGGCACCAAAGGACTCACTCTCCAGAGACAATTTGAGTCCAGCACTCAATTGCCCAGAGAGCTCCTTACTATACACTGAGCTTTGACTGAAAAATCGATGATGATGCCATCCAGGTTTTGAAGTTCTACTGCTGGTCAGCTTTCCGCCTCTTTAAATAATGAAGGGACCATCTAGAATTCCGAGAACACAATTAAGTCAAACCTCAATTATGCAATTTATTAAGTTAAAAAAAAAAAAAAAAATCAAGAGCCTATCCAACATCCTCTCACATCTGTTGCCAAGTCAAGTGTTCTCTCCTGCTGTTAAAAAATCAGGTTTAAGATCTCAGTGTTTTGAGGTAGCTAAAGTAAAACCAGCTCAGAAACAACTTCCTCAACTCTTTCAGAATTCTTCATCTTTGTATGCTGATTCTAGAAGGTTAAAAAGGAACAGTAGCATTTCCCTAAAATTGTGCCCCTCAAGCATCTAGGCTTTTCTCTAAAAAACTGCAGTGAGCTTTCTGAAACAGAAACAGCTCATACTGACAGAAAGGAAGGGCTTTTATTTCCCTAAAACTCTGGATACTTTTTCTACATGAGTAAATACGCAAACCATACACAAGGGTCAGCACATCGGCAGCACACAGTGAAGCGTGTACCAGAAAGATGCTGTTCAGAACTTGCAACAATTCTTTGAAAGGGTAAATGCCTTACCAACAAAGTGTAGACTGACAGTGATGATGGTGAAGCTCTGGTGGAAATCTGGGGGGTTTTTAGAAAATGAAATTGAGAAATGCACAAGAACAAAAAAGGAAAAATGTGTCTGAAGAAAAGGTACTTTTATTGCTCCGGTCACAAAGACTGACAAGGAAAGAAGTTCCTACAAGCCAAGTCAACAGCAGGAAGAGACTGAAATACGACTCCATTCTGAGTTCTTTCCTATCATTGAAATTATTACAAAAACCTATGAACATTAAAAAAAAAAAAAGAAACAGTAAATATAAAAAACTATCTCTCTCCACAGTGAAAAAAGAAAAAATATCTGGAGTGTTTCCTTCCCTCTGTAGCAACTCCTTTTTAAGATGTAATACAGTTCACAGAATTAGAAACACAAGACAACCTTAGGGGGAAAAAATGCAGGGTACAACAGGTGGCACAGTGCCATTTCAGACTGTTTAAGACATGCATATCAGTCTGCTACAATTCTGCTGGTATTTTAGTCCAAAACTTGAGAAACTAAGAGAGTATACAACACACATCACTTTTCCTTCAGAAACTAAGGGCAAAAGAAAATAACTGAGATCAGAATAACCATCATTTTTCTTCTGCATAAATACAACTTGTATTTTATCAATGTATAAGCTCATTAGATTAATTCAAAAATGTATTTTATGATGCATTTTGTAAATACATCATTCCATCACCCCGCAAACAAATTCACAACATCTAAATCATATAAAGAGAGTTGTTCTAGGAACCGTTTCAAAAACTCATGCATGATCTCCTCGTCACTTTGGCTGCCTAATTCTTCAAAAATTCTCCTGTATCCACTCTCAGGACAGCTTCACCATCACGTTTGCTTCCAAGGATGACATGCAATAGCAGGATTGATCTGTAAAGTGTCAGTCTGAGTCACGACATAGAACAGTCCTCTTCTCTGGAGCAATCACCTCAGTTCACCAGTTAAGCTCCAGTAGTGCCCACTTCCTTGGATTTCAGCCACAATTATTTTCAGTGGACTAGTTCTGTGTTTCCTTTCTTTAACCAACTTCTAGCATTTCCTTTTCTTTGTCTGATATATTCAGCCACAGATCTCTCTGTTTCAGCAAACAAGCAACATTCAAACAAAACCTGACTTTGTACCAGCTTTAGCTACAAGAAAGTATCATTTTGCATGTTATCCCATAAAAATGAATATACTGGATATAAAACAGCATCTGATTCCTCAAATTGCACTCTAGTACAGCAGCTGGCAATCCTTAGAAACTGGAAGCAAGCTTCTAACACTGTTTTACTTAAGAAATGCTCAGCCAAGTTTAGTGGGGATTGAGTAAGAAATAAAAGCCATCTGCACTCTTATGCAAAGTATATTTCTGTCACACCACTAAGCACTTGGTAACATTTACAGCGTTAACAAGATCAAACTCCTGAGAACATGCAAGCTTACTGAAGCTATCATCACTGCTACCTACAAGCTCAATGTCTCCCAAAAGCAGACCACTTGCTTTCCACCTGCAAAGTTCCTGGATGGCAAATGTACTGCTCCTTTAGAAATTTCTGTCTGTCTAATCCCATGTCCACATAACAGTATTGTTTCAGTGTCCACTTGCTATCACTATCTTTAGTTTTTTTATGTTGGGAGAGGATGAAAGCAGCAAAATCAAGCAAAAATTTTACAAAAGTCTATTTGTTAAATGCATTTTAAATCATATTAGCACTGTTCACCCAGTTATTTTACATCATCTCCAGTCTAAGACAAAATGCAATGTGACCTAATTTGAAATTTCTCTACATGGTAATTTTTCATGTCTGAGCAAAACATGGAAAAAAATACTGCAATGCTAATTCCTACCATAATGCACCACCCACCATTACTTATTTACCACCCACCACTACTGATTTGTCCCCATGAAAACAACAACAGCAAGATACAGTACTAATTGTTTCTAGGTTACATCTGAATCTCTAGAAGACAGTGTACACACCAGCAATGATGCAGACACAATCATTACTAAGTAGGCAAGTCTTCTTTGGTTTTTTTTTTACCCCCAGGAATGATGGTAAAAGCATCTAAATTAAATCATATCAAATGTAATGGCTTTGGTATCAACAGCACACACATTTTCTTTTACAAAAGGCTTTTTACTTACAGTGTTAGTGATCCTACCTGAACACACATGGGTTCACCACCGGCTTGAGCACCACCACAGGAAGAATTCTAACAAGGACTTCCTGTTGTCTTCCCATTCCTCACTACGCTGCAGTGCCATGCGACCAGCTCAGCTATTTTCTGATCCCAGCAAAAAGCCAGAAGAACTAAGTTACCTGCCTGATTAAGAGTAGGCTTCAGAATCCTAAAATTTCCACTGTAATATAACAGATTCCCTACATACATTAATGCCTATAGAAACACAAAGGAAAACAGTGCTAGCTCTGGTGATCACAGAGAAAATCCCTTCAATTTATTGGGACATTTATTTAGACAGCAGATCTATTATAATACAGTTATATATTATAATACAGTTAAGTCTTCTCAATAATCTAGCAATCTCTAAATACAAGGCTAGGACAAAGCTAATCAGCAATTGTGACCACACTGAAGCACTTTCACTTACAGCCCAGTACCCTCACATTGAGACCAGGGGGTGTTCAGAAGTCTGAACTGTTTGTGTACAGAGAAGTGGCTTCCCAAAAGACAATCCCAGAAAGCAACACCCATGTCACTCCAGACACAGTGCCAGCCTGATAAGAACGTAGACACTCCTGCTTTCTCTGCATTTAGACTAAAAGAAGAGAACCAGAATTAAAAATTATTACTGTTGGTAAACAAAAGATCTACTGAAATATTAAGAGCTTTTCAATAAAATCCTCCTATTCCCACAAGAACAGGAGGTTCACAGTACTTGACTACATGGTCTACTTCAAAGTACAACTCTGATATATAGAGAATAACAGCAGAACTGCCCTTCAATACCAAGTACAAATTTTGAAGTTAACATAGCCTAACCTAACTGGCAATCAGAACAGCTGAGCTCTTCCTGAAGCCAGCTAAAATGAGAAAATAAAATCTTCATTAAAATAAAATTAGTAGAGCACGTGTGAAGCAACTCAAGTTCATCAGCTAGCAAAATAATCATATTTGCTTCCCCTGCCTTCCTTTTCCCTCAGCTGGAAGGCAGCCTACCAGTGGAACAAGAAAGGGACTGTACTGAGCTCTCAATTAGAAAGGTAAGCTTCAACATCAGAAAGCCAAAGTCTTAATTTCAACTACAACAAAAATTTTTCTAACATTTCTTTTATTTAACTAGTTCACTGACTGAACTGAAAACCAAAAAAATAAACCCAGAAAATCAGTTTTTGCATGCTGTAAAACATATTACATCGTATTATTGATCTTATTTTTCATAGAACATCTTTATTTTGCTATTCTTAACATACAGGGTTTTTTCCACGAATAATGAAAATGTTTTTATTAAATGATAACCTACCCTTACAGATCGGCAATCTCTGTAGTTTTGAACTTTACCATCTGCACAAAAAGCTTCAAACTCAGCACTAGTTCTTCAAGGTGTTAAGACACATAGGTTTCTTTTAGAATTGCTCTCCCGAAATTCAAGTAATGATCAGTCATTGTACTTATCTCCTAAAAACCCTAGAAAAGAAAATTTCTAAGTGAACATTATACTCCTTACTACCCCCTGTAGGTTTCCCACAGCAGCAAGAACCCTCAGCTCCTAGAGCAAACATGTTTAAGGCTGCTGCACCTCCAGCTGGCGAGGTCCATGACGCTGAACACCCTCCATGGCCACTTCACCTTCACACCAAGAGTGACCTCAAAATACCCTTCTCACAGGAGCCTTTCCAAAAGCCTTTCTCCTGTCCCCAACTGTCGTCTCAAATGTAAAGCTTGAGCAGAAGTCCCACATTGTCAGTGTTACACAAATGAGGAAGGTGCCACGTAGAAACATTATTTACACTGAATTACTCAGAGCAGTGTGAAATGCTTTGTCAGCACATTTTTTCCTGCAGATGCATGGGCAGGGGACACAGACTCTTATTTAGAGGTTACTAATGAGCAACGTTCTTCACACCTGCACTTCTACTTTCCTTTTGCAGGAGGACAAAGTGTAAATATACCAGCTAACATATGCTACAAATAAAGCTACTCCAGGATAGGTTTTCAAATCTGTCAGGCAATTTGTTATATGGATTACAGGCAACATAATGCAGTGCAGAGAAGTCCTGTCACACTCAAGCTACAGAACTCAGCAGAGAAACAAGCACCACCACTTGTCACTCCTAAGAGAAGAAGAATTAAATAAAAACAGCTTGTTAACTACAGCTTGCTGACTTATGCCTAGCTTTCTCTTCTGACTGTCTCCGTATTTTGTTAACTTGCACAGTGCCAAAGGCTTGTCTAGAACTTGATGAAGCTTTCATTCCTCTGAATGAAGATGAGGTACCTCAAACAAACAACAAAATCAAACATCCCTGCTCCCTGGACATCAAGTTCACAAATACAGTTTTAGTTTAGATCCTATAACCATTCTTCCATGTGCTGCATTTTCAGAGGCTTAAAACTCTAGTCTGTTGAAAAAAATCCTCAAAGATTAATCTCTAAAATATCTAGTAATCTTTCTAGGCAATTTACGTAACTGGGAGAGATTCAAAAACTCAGATTTTCCTTCAGTTTTTCCATAATTTTTTTCTATTTGAAACAAGCCCAGTTTTGCATGAACATTGTTATCAGATCAGTCAGGTGACACAACATGAAACTAGCTTTCATGACTTCCATTCTTTTTTGTTTTATAAAATATGTGGACTTGATCAAAGCTCTTCTCCACCCTTCTTAAAATTTCCATCTCTTCTTTAAAGTCTTCATTCATCCAAAGGTGGATGTACTTGAAGAAAATACCTTTTAAAAGAAGTTAACAAATTTTCCAGGGAGCTTTGGAATTCTAAGGCGGCTTAAGGTTTATTTTAGAAACAAATTAAACATATCAAGTTGCTATATGAGTAGTAGAACTGACTTCAGTCTCATACATCTTGTAACTCTCCCTCATCTTCTTTTGTCCTGTCAGACCCCCTGTAAGGGAAAGAATGTTTTCCTGGCAGTCTCACATGTGCTGACTGGCCACAACAGCTCCCCCATCTCACCTTCGGAGCGAGGCATTAACCGGGGCTTCTCTTCCCACCCACCTACTGAGTAGCTCTGAATTTCCAGGCACTTCATCGTCTCTGAGACCATCTTCCTGACTTGAAATTTGACCAAAATTGGCCAGGGACCTCAAGAGCCACTGCAGAGCAACTAACAGATGGGCAGACTGATGCCATGAACAAAAATCAGATTCAATTTTTACCTCTTCACTCCATTACATCACTTGCTTCTGACACTATCTTTTGCCTGAAGAAAACAAGCCTTGCATTTTCACCTGTACTGCCTTCTGCTACTTCAGCAAGCAATTATCCTACAGAAATGCAGATATTGTGATCTTTTCATCAAAAGTAAAAGAAGAAACTTGCAGAACCTAGAAGCTAGTGCTCTTAATACATTTCAAATCTTATAATGCTTATATACATGCTTTAGGGAAAAAAATACCATAACTAAAAATTATGAAATCAGCCATATTCTTGGCAAAAAAATTATATGAATATAGGTGGAACAATATTTTTTCTGACCAACATACATTTTCCAATAGATTTAACTGTACTTTCCCCATTTTCTATATGAATGTAGTGCTAAAGATCATTCCTTTCTAGGGAGCAAGAGTTCAAATTCACAAAATACAGGCAGAGCAAAGGCAGTGTTGCACTTCTCTTCATGGGGTATAGCTCCAGGTCTAAGCATCTAGTTTGGAAATTCAAAATAGTGAAGTACAGACCAGGCAGATGCTAAAAGCAGCATTATGTTGAAGAAAGGAGTACATCCAGAATCCCACTTACTTTTACAGTTCAGACAACAGAACGTATTTTCAGATGCAATGTGAAAAGCCCCATGTAAAATTACTGCAATGCACATCGAAATGATCAAAGGTGCAGAGAAGCCAGGCATCTGAATTTGTCTGTATGTAACAAGAAAATTACCTGTGGCATAAAAGAGACTTGACACAATACTCAATAATTCTTTCATATAATGGAATTTAAAACGTAATTATTTCTTAACCACAGGATAAAAGGAACTTTTATGACAAAAACACACAGTATGCAAAACAATACTGTAGCACTGGCAAAGACCTGTTTTTTGCCAACTAGAAGCACTGCCCCATTACATTTACAGAGGAAGTCAATAGCTTCACCCTCTGGCCTCAACATTTCAATTACACTGTGAACCCAGGCTAAGTTTTAGAGCTTGCCACTAAAGGGAAATACACTGATTGCAAAAAACCACAGAACTCAACACATGTAGCTCCGCGGGGATGGTATCTAAGCAGATCTTAGTAATGATGTGTCACTTAGAATTATGGTCCTAAACCTCACTATGCTGGTGGTACAATTCATCATTCCAAAACTCTCAGAAAAAAGGTGGGAGTATCCTCTCTGAAAGAGAATGTTTGCTTCCCTGAATGCAGGAAGCATCTTAAAAAACAGAAGTTTGCTCAAATTAGTACATTACCATTCATCAGCACAAAAAAATCCAACTAGTAACAAGCAAGTTCCACTTTCCAAATGATCTCCTAAGCCTACAAGACATTTCTAGAAATGATGGGCTTGGCCAGCCTAACAGCTTACTGCTTGCCCCTTCAGTGAACCATGTCAGCCAGAGACTACTAAGAATGCCACCAGAAGTGCACCCAGGCCTCAGAGGAAATTGGAGAAAAACTTCCCATGAACTAGAAAGAACTGGTTTCTGAGAAGTATCATCTCTGCCCAATTTATAACAGAAAATTAATAAAAAATAACAGAATTAATAAAAAACCCTCATCTGAAGCTAATTCTAGAAGTAAGGACTTATCCTGACTTAGCAGGGAGTGGAGATATATTCCCTTAATTTCTAACCAAATAAATCTTCTTTTTTCCTTTCAGCTTTCTATACAGGAGAAAGCTGTGCAAAAGCTCTCTTTTTTTTTTTTTTGCTTATAAATATTTTGGGATGTTTACTATTAATGAAAGGGTATAAGCAGAGCCACACCAAAACTCTGGCCAACAGAGTTCCATCCCACCAAGTCAAGAGCTACTCACAAGCTTATCTCCAGCCGTGCACACAAACAGTCATGTAACTGATGTTATTTAGAAATCAGTAATAACATCCATTGATCTCACTAATAAATAAAGGCCAAGCAAGGTAGTTGTGATACAATGGCCCAAATCATACCTCCACCATTTCCTTCAGATTTACCACTCTTAGAAGCACACTGATCTCAGATCCATCTTTTCTACACCTTGTTCCCAAGATGTTGACAGAGAGAATTATTTACACTAAGAAGTTAAAGCACAATGAAGAAAAAAAAGAAAAAAAAAAAAAGAGCTTCCAAGAACTGAGTTTAAAACACAATCTCTGGAATTTCCCAACGTAAGGCTAAAGCAAGAAAGGGAACTCTAGAAAATATATTTGTACCTTCATTTTTCATGAGCGCTGAACCTGAAAAAAACTGTTAATACAGGAAACACAAACAAAACACTCCTGAGAAAGTCAACTTGATTCCCATTTTTTTACTGAAATTTCAGCCTCCAAAGTGAGGCAATAAAGAGGAACTGTAAATTTGACCCAATCATCACCCTAGTAAAAATTCATGCTAGATGACGAAAAGCCACATCCTGCGCAGTCATCTCACTGAAGGTCTTGAGACAGGCTTAAAACCAAGAACCATCATCAGTCTGGTTTTTTTCTTATCCCTAAAACACCTTTATCTCTAAAACAGACTAGTCTAAAATAACACAGTTTCGCTGAGCTTTACTTTTATATTGAAAACATCATTTTCATGAGGTATTATACAGGTGGGACTCGGGGGGGGGGGCTGGGAGAAAAACAGAAAAAAAGCCCCACACCAGTGTTTTGCATTGAATCTAATTCAAATTTTTTTAAAGACGTTTACAGGCACAGACAGGTGTCCTTTTCTTCAGATAACTACATTAAGAAACATCTCATTTTTATTAGGAAGGACATGCCCATAAGACTTTTTACAGTGTAGCAGGCCAGAAGGTTTTTTTGAGAAAAGCAGCAACCGCTGACACTGGAGACTGCTGATTCAAAGGCTGCTGAGGTCTTCACACACTGAAGTCCCAGAAGTCTCCAAAGAGGAAGGTTCCAGGACCTCTCACAAGGTGTTCCAATGTTTGACTACCCTAGACAGTATTTTTTTCTCCTTGTGTTCACCTTTCCTTATGAGCTTTCCTTTCCACCCCCTTCCCTCCCAAGGGGCTGAAGGTCCCATCCAGCTGCCTCCCCAGCCTTTCCTGCTTCAGGCTGAGCAAAGCTGGTGCCAGCGGCCTCCTGCCCAGGCAGGCTCTCCAGGCCCTGGATGCCTTCCCTCTCTCCAGTTTGTCACGTCCTGCAGCAAGGGCCAAACACTGGGCATGGTCTTCTGGGAGGAACACAATGGCAAAGAGATTGGGAATGACACCAACACCTTCAGAGATTACAGAGTACAAATGTTTACAAACGTTGCGAACAGTATGGCCAACCAGATGTGCCACACAAGCAGAGCAATAACAATTCCACCAGCAGCACTGCTCATACTGACATTAATTTTTTTCCCCTCACTGAAGTGTTTGAACAATTACATCCAGAGCTGCAAAATCAGCATGTCATTCCATGGCCTTTCTTAAGTCTTCTACTCATTAAAGAAGAAAGTCTTGCCACACACTAAATAATGGAAAGAAACCCCGGCAACAGAAGAAATAACAGTTCAGTAGGAAGAGGACAGGATGAGAAGGGATGAGAGAGGGCATAAAGTGGTCCTCATTTTTAAGATGCATGGCACATATGACTGAAAACATACAAAGGCACACGAAGACTTAACTGAACAAGAATAATCTGTCACACATTAAAAACTTACCTCTATATTGAATACTAAGCACAAAGTACATTAATGAGCAACAGATTCATGTCTAAAAAAGCCGGATAGAATAAAGGGTCATGGATTTTTTTGGATTTTTAACTGCAAAGTTCAGGGCTACAGTGAAGAACTAATTAAAAAGCTAAAAAACTCCCACTCTAAAGACTCCTAGTAAATATGGAATAAATGTACTAGCACTTAAAATCTCAAAGAAACTTTTAATAACTAAAGACTGATACAAACAACCGGAGACAGAAATTCAAGTGCACAAACCCAGGATACAGTACATAAGCCCACCAGAGCCAGTGTATTCCAACAGAATGAAAAACTGTTCACCCACCAACACATTTGCCAAATGTAAAAGAACACACCACAAAAAATGTCATTGACAAGTTCAAGACAGTCTGTGAGAGCTACATTCAAAGTCTGAAATTAATGTGCCACTGAACTTTAATGAAATTACTATTCCAGGAAAAACATACCCTTTTAACAAGCAAGTCCTAAATCAATAATAACATAACAGGTATCATACTTTTGTCAGTACTCAGGGGAGCATTAATATTACAGCCAAAAAATCCTAGGAAACAAGTTATAGAAAACTACAACATTTAAAAAGAAATTAAAGAAAAACAATCAGAGCTGAATGTGTGGGACAGAGGTAAAAGCAACACACAAGCAGAAATCAAGAAACAAGCAGGGGGTTTAGCGGTGGGAAACTACAGGTTGACTGTTGACAATATAACAAACAAAATCACATGAATTAAATTCAGAGTTGCTTACATTTCAGCAGAAAGTCTGCCTGGTGCCACCACAACCTTCTCTCAGCCAGCAGCAGGTCTTGATCCTTAACAATAATTTCACCTAGCATCATATTAAGCTCACAGTGTATCTTAGGAATGTATTTTATCAGTCTTCTCAAGACAAGACTGTGACCTACCAATCACAAACTACTACACATGTGCCAAGCTCCTCATTACATAAGTGACAGTAACTGGCCTGTTAAAAATATTTGGCTCTCTTTTGGAGGCTTCTGCTTCCATTTTTTACTATGTCTGTAAAAGGACAATGTATTTCCTAACCTTGTGTTTAAAGTGAGAAATTATTTTTAAAAACATCACCATTCAGCAACTTCAGGTCAAACGGCAGAAGTTCCATGATCTGGATGTATTTGCACAAAATATCACGTGTCAAATGATGATAGGAGAACTGCACTCCACTAAGATGCATCAAGACATGAAAACAGCACAACTTACCAAAATACTTTCAATGAGATTTCAAGAATGAGACTGACATCAACAATAACTAAAAATTACTTAACTGCTCTTTTTTCAGTTTTATTTAACAGTCCTTTTCCACACCTCTTCAGTGCTTTTCTTATGAAATT
Organism: Phainopepla nitens; assembly: GCA_013400175.1. Taxonomy (NCBI): domain Eukaryota; kingdom Metazoa; phylum Chordata; class Aves; order Passeriformes; family Bombycillidae; genus Phainopepla; species Phainopepla nitens. Next base: position 106,703 of record VXBQ01012965.1, on the reverse strand, counting down.
TATATCCTGGCTTTCAAATTATGTCATATGATGAAACAGATTAATCCTCTAATGAAACTTCCTCTTCTCTGCATTTAATTCCCCTATACAAGTTCCTGACCAACAGCCTGTAAAGGCTTTACCTCGTAAAAGACTAATTCAGAAGGTATTCACAAAAATATATGCAATACAATATATACTATTTTAATAATTTTACTGACATCACAGCAATCCAGTAGGTTTCCAGAATGTGCAAACAGTTGTTTCTAACACAGGTGACTGAGATACCAAAAAAGAAAAGGTAATCTTCTAAACCTTGTATTTAGAGAAAAGAAAGAATTCTTGGGAGCATGAAGTCAGTGCTTGAACTTGGCTACAGTGACTGCGAACAACAAGGTTTAGGATCCTGAGAGCAGAGAGCAAAGCCATATAACAGACTCATAGCCTGGACTTCCACAGAACAGGACTGCTCAGCCATCAGCTTGGAAGAATTTCAAAGGAGGCTGTCCTGGAGAGAAGAAGAGCCCACGAGAGCTGGTTGATTTACATGGATCTCCTCCTACAAGCTCAAGAATGGTCCCTACCAGTGTGCAAAGAAGCAAGCAAAGGTGGCAGGAGGCCTGCATGGACAAACAGTAAGATTCTGACTGAGCTCAAATGTAAAAAGGAGTGTACAAGGATCGTAACCATGATCCAGCTGATCCACAGAAACAAAGACACGGTCTCAGCATGCAGTGATAGGGGTTAGGAAAGCCAAAGCCCATCAGAAAGCCAAAATCCACTTGGATCTCCATCTAGTACAGAGCATGAAGGACAACAAGAAAGGCTTCTAAACATACAAAGGACAAGAAGGTAGATTTATCAAGAACAAAACACACTTAATCAGCTGATGGCCATTTGTAAAGAGTTGACTGGCTTGATAGATGAGAGAAGAGCAGCAGGTATTTTTTTTCCTTGACATCAGGAGGGTTTTTGACACTGTGTCCCTTTATGTTCTTATGGACAAACTAATGAAGTATGGGCCAGATAAAAATGAACAGTCAAATGAACTGGAAATTGAAAGGGTTATGAACAACAGGAAGAAGTCCAGCTGGAGGCCAAGTATGAAATTAGAAGATGTACAGAAGCAAACTGAAATAGAGGAAAATCCATATAAACATCACCACCACCATCCTAGATTTTACTATAAGCATGATCAAACACCGAAACACATTGCCAGAAAAGCTGCTCAGTCTCCATACTTGTGGTCAAAACCAGCCTGGACACCATCCTGAGCAGCCTGCTACAGTTTACTGAACTGAATGATCTTCAGTGAAATGCTACTTTCTAGCTCAAATCCATAATATCCTCTACCTGCTCATGTCCAATACAGACTGCAATAACCCCTGCTAACATGCATGTAAAACTTTGAAGGTAAGTATAAAAGTGCATCCATTCCTTCTCTGTCACTCTCATTTAATTTACTGAAACAATGCTATTCATGCCTTTGCCATCATTTTCTAAAACTTCTGACTTCAGCAACCACTTTTACAATTATAACCTAAAATCGCATGTACATAGAAGGAAGGAGGAAACAGAAGAACAAATTCACCTCAATATTGCTCTCAGATGGCCAAAAAAGCTCAAGTCATAGATCTAACACCGAAGAGAGATTGCTGCAGGTATACAGTGATTTTCAGACTCCAGGTAAAATCCTGCATTATCTACAGAAAACAAAACCACACCAGGAAGACAAAATTCTCTTAAAACAGGCAAAGTCTGCTAATGCTGGAAAGAGACACAAGATCAAGTAAAATTATACTTCAGTCCATGATTTGCTATGGCAAGATGCTCAATAATTGCTTTTGGTTTTTTGGGTTTTTTTTAGATTAAATTTACATTTTTAAATTCACAACTTGTACTACTTTTAAAACACAGTGTCTTATCTGCTGGTTTTGGAGACATATCTACAACACTTTCAAGTTGCAGACATTCAAAATGCAGGCCTCATTCTTCACAGATTTCCTTTAAACAGACAAACTTTCTCACCCTCTAAATTTGACTTAATAAAGGAGTTGTATAAAAACAAACTTTTTGTTCCTGAAACAAATGCATCTACTTCTTCCACTGTGTTCAGCTTCAATATAGAGTTCTTTTTACATTCCTCATATTTTCACATTGTGACTTCCTATGTCAACATGACATGACAACAGCACTTCAGGTTTTCTTAGTATATACAGTCTTGCATTATACAAAGAACTAGTACTTGTAGGCTTTTTACTCTAACAATTGAAGAAAATAGTTGCTCTGGATATTTTTGCTTCAACCTGACACTGATCTCCCCAAAAGAAGGTTTGAAGAAAGTACAGGATTTGAGTTATTTATTTTTATTCCAGCACATAATACAAAAAGCAGTCAACATGGAAGAACATAATAGGCACAAATGATTTTCAAAAGAATTAAAGATTTTTTCAAAGACTCATTTATTAGAACCACCGATCCAAGGCCTGCTGAAGTCCAGAACCATCTCCAGCAGAAATGACCTATACAGGCTATTTATGAAGTATGAATAAATGTATTTTTCACTCATTTTACTATTTTAAATTAGAGCAAATACTTTTTTTTCACCAATTATTAAAAAACTTTTATTAACATAAACAACACAAGATGTCTTCTGACATATATTTTTTTATCATTTCTGAAATCATCTAACCTAAATCTGCACTTAAGAATAAAAAATAGTCTGGACTTCAATCATTTAAAACAAAAAATACAATGGAACTTCTCGGAACTCACTGGAACTCAAAGTACAAAACACTGTAATAGAAAAGCCTCTATTGCCACCTTGTAACAGACATTTGTAAATAAGGCAACACAGAAAAACAGGCTCCTGAAATAATGCACACATCAGCCAGAAAGGTCTTATTAAGCAGTAAGAATAAACTGGAAGATCCTTCTCTAGTGAGTCATTCTAAAATGCAGCTAGTTGTATTTCGTTCCCAAATGAGAAGTGCCTTTGCAATAAAGAAATCAAGTTCCACAAAACAACAACTGCACCATGGGACAAAGAATACAGAGAAAGCACAACCACTGTTCCTCATGCCTTGAAAAGGTTAGCAACACTCAGCTGGGGACATATTCTTGTAATCCCAGCTTTCTCACTTACAGAAGTAGGGAAGACAAGAGGCACTTTCCAAGGAATGAAAGCTCAAGGTATCTTGGGTCCTAAGCAGGAAAGAGAAATCTGCCAGACCAGATTATCCAAGTCGGGGAAGTCACCACAGTATTAACTGAATTTAAGGTCAAGACACTCCCACAAATCCTGGTTTTAATCTCACACATAATGCCTTCCCCTTAGCTCATTTGGTAGTATTAATGGTTTGAATTTTTAAAAAATCCAATCAGTAAAAAAACCCAAAAAATAACAAACCACCACCCTCACAGCAACACACCACCAAAAAACATACCAAATAACCACAAAAACAACAAAAACCCACGCTAAAACATCATTAGACACTTTTTTGGCACTACCCAAAATATGATGATTATGGTGTTTGTGCTTCACCTCCCTCACAGCAGACACAGAACCTAAAACAGAAAAAAATTCTGTTTCCAAACTTCAGATTCCCACTGTGAACTGCAAAGAAGCTTACAGACAACCATTACATCACTTACTGACGTTGCATCATCCAAAATTTAAGCCACTGAAAGCTGGCCATGAAATGTATAAAGGTTAACATGCTGAGGAAGTTGCAAGGGGAGGATCTTTTTCCCAAATTAACTCACACCAGGATAAACAGTGTGAAAAACAGGCATCACTGAATTCTTAACTGAATACAACATTTTTTCCTAAGTTTATCCAAATCCCTGATTTAAATGAAAGAAGGAAAAAATGATTCCTTACAGACAAGCTTACCAGTGAGGACTGTTTACCCTGAACACGCCTTGCTGAGTAACTGTCTAATATTACCACTGTCTCTGTTCACTCACATCAAGGAATTTAGTTTCTCAGTTGTGAATTACTGATTACAACAGCAGAAACTATCTTAGCCACATGCCTTCTAACATTTTAGATCTAGCTTTAAAAATAGTTTTTGGGGGTGGAGGTTGTTTGTCTACCCACCCACAAAAGACAAAAACCCCAACTCAACAAAACTATTTTTGTGGCCATCTCATTTCCCAGTTGTTTAGGTAGAAGTTTACCTTTTTTTTTTCCTTACCTTCTGGATAACTCATTTTCAGGACTGAAGAGGATAAGTTTTATTTTGCCAGATGCAGCTGCTCTCTCCAGCCCTTTCCCTATCTGTACATCACCCAGTCCCACCTCTTTGGAGCTATGTAGCTTGCTGTGTGGCCTCTGAAAGATCTACTTTCTTCCCTTAAGCTGTAAAAATGGAGTGAAAGAGGAGTAACTATTCCACAGCAAACACAAATCCAGCAGCATCATTCACCACAAAAAGAGAAAGGAGCTTTCCACAGGATCTAAGTGGTTTACTGAGTTTGCAGATGCAATAAGAACTGGAATCAAAAATTAAGTCCCGCAATGTAATGCAGTCCACTAAAAAGGTGACACAGAAAACTACTCTACAGGCAAAAAAAGCACTTGTCTGACTGCAAACAGGTAGAAAAGAAATGAAAGTATGACAGCATATGTAACTTGTGTGTACAATCCTCAGTCACCTTGAGCTCTCCTTCATCTGGGAGAAGGGATGGAGAAGAGATAGAGTGAACACAAAAGCAGGCAATGGTGCATTTCATTTTAGCTCATTAAAACTGGAGAACATTAGACCCATATGATGCAACAACTTTAACAAAAGCAAGTAAAACCAAAGACGCAAGTTTGGTATCTTCAAGAAGCAAAAATAGGCCCAGTCCTGAATATTTGAAAACTCATTTCCTGTTGCTGATCACCAACAGCTGCCTTGTTTCATCAGGCTTAGTACAGAACCTCCTGAAAGCAGAAGGAATCCTGATGAGCTATTATGGAATCACCACTGCAACATGTAAGAACACCTGTAGATCAGATCCAAGATTCAACTAGCCCAGCTCTAACACTGACCAAATGTGCATAGCTGTGAATGATTAGCAAAGAACACAGAAACAAGCATCAGCAGACTATCCTCCCAGCTTTAATTATTCACAAATCTGTAATTCATTCCACTACAAGAATCCTGAGTAACTCTGAAAGTATTGCTCTTTCAAAAATATATCCAGGTTACACACATGCTTTTAGCTTCCTAAATATTAAGGTGCAGAGTAACAAGTTTAATCAATTTTTATGCAAAGGACCTTTTGCTTGTTCTCACCCCACCATGCTCATCTGACACCTTCAAGTTTTTGGTGTGGATAGTGAATAGCTGATCCACAGAAATTCAAGATGTAGACAGAGAAAGCTACAACACCTCAACATCACCTGTCTGTCTCTAGTCTCCTCTTGCCCAAACTGCCAAGTCCTAGCTTCCTTTTCTGGTTTTGATACAGAAACAACTGCATATATTCACTTATCATAGTTAGCCTTTCTCCACAACCTTTCCTACTATATTGTTTCTGAGATGGGGCAAAATGAAGAGAGATGGGACCTAGACACACCAGCTCCAAAGGCACTATGTATTTATATACTGAGGCATAAAAGAGAACATTGTCTGTTCAAAATTATTAGGAAATTGATGACAATTTGCTCTTCTGAGCAGCATTAAGGTGCTGTTTAAACCTTGGAGTTACCTACCAGAACATTTAAGATTTCATCCATGAGCTCCTGGTTAATCATTCTCTCTCAGTATTTTATGTGTGACATAATACTTTGACATTTACACACATTTTATATTAACTAGGGCTGAAGAAAGTCCTTCAGCATTTCTGCACAGATAATTCATCTTCACTAATCTGAATAACTATCAGCAGGCAAAAGTTCTCTACAAAGATAAAAGAAGCACTTTTCCCTCACCATGGCCATTAAACTCATGAAAACAGCAGATAGTTACCAGACCTGTTTAGATATACAGCTGGATCATAGCCTCAGTCACAGTGCAAATGGAGTGAAAATTACTCAAAACCATCTACAGTTTTGAACTCACAAAAGACAACACCTAAAGGGCATGGGCTACGAAATGCTACTTGTATTGGCCAGCTTCCATTATACAACACAATGTTTCATAACCCTTTCATACAGAAAAAGCCCTTTGTTGCACAGACTCAGCTACAAGGATGATTTTGGTTCTGTACGCAGTATTTTTAAAAAGTGGGTATTCTACTTTTCATGTTTTAAAAAAATTAAAACGCTAACAAAAGAGATGCAAGCAATGAACTTGTAAGATCACCTCCATGGCATCAGGATCAGAATACCAGCTTACCAAACTACTTCCTGCTACTGAATTACTCAGCATCTGATTCAGATACACAGATTGCAAGCAATACTGAAGGTTAATCATGTTCACTTGTTTCATTCTTCCAACTTTCATATTATTGATAATTTGGCAAGATGGGAAACTTAAATACCCTCAAAGCAGCACACAAACCATTCATTCTTCTTTCCTTAAGACAAGAAATATCGTGTTTAAACCCCACCTCACAAGCAGCTCCAAAGCAACCTCTCCAATATATTTTAAGAAAATAACTAAAGCACGCAGAAAATACAAAAACAGTGTAAGTACAGAGAATGGAGCAGAAGGCCTGTAAAATTGCTATGAAAATTGATTACTCTAGGAAAAGTTTACTTACTCACGAAATACCATTGTGATTGAGAATAATAAAATGTTAAAATGCATGTGAGAAGGAACAAGTCAGATTTTACAGCCATTGATGAATAAGAAATGTTTGCGGCTATACATGGGGATACTTTCCACTGGAGTCACCTATTAAAGTTGCATCAAAATTAGAGAGCTGAGAAGAAAAGCACAACAATAACAAAGCATAAAGTGCAATGGGACAGCTTGTTACATGAAAACTGCAGCATTTCTTTTGGAGATAACCCTAACCAGATCTTTATCTTACAAAAAACATGTCAGAACCCACAGATAAGAAGAGTCACCTGCTTGAGGAGCACATACTAGACCTGCTGCTTCTTTTGCTGACCAAAATCAACAACAACAAAATGTTTCAGTTCTCAATTCTTGCATCAAAACGAAATTTTGACAGCTCTGCATACTCCTATAAGCACTGACTGACCTCTAGCTCTCTTAAACATTATGGAACTGAGGACATATACATTTAAACGTGTCTAAACTACCTTAGACTTTAATGAAAGAATTGTATTTAAATATCTGTCAAGCGTCTTAGGAAATCAACCCCTTCCATATTCATTACATGGTATAATGTTCCTATTACATCAGGACAGACCTTGAACAAGTTTTTATGTTGTATTTTGCTCAAAAATAACTGGAATTGTGTTATGGTTTTGAAATTCACATGACTTAAGCCCCATAAACTAGTTTCTGAACATCTCTCTCTGTGCAGTTCTGCAATATAAAACTGCAACTTAAGTTGTAGATTGAGCTCAGTTTTAGTTTTCAAAATTGAGGAGTTCACCTCAATGCTCTGAATGTATCACTGAGCAGACTGTATCTATCTGCCACATGCCAAGTGATCTGTAAAGGATTCTTGAGAGTTTAAAAGATTCTCTTTTAGCTCATCCCATAGACAGAACGAGTTGCATCCAAGACCCCTACCCACCTCAAAGTTTTAAATCACATCAGTATTTGAATTTTAGTCCTTCCTGCCATTGCACTTAGACTAAGAGAATTATGCAGATACATTCAACACTAACATTTAAGGAAATTTAAGCAGCTTTGATTTTTTTACAAACTTTTTTTATTACAGGATTCTTTACTCTCTTATGTCTCAAACTTCACAACATAAAAAGCTCCAAATATTTAGAAGGAAAACTCAACTAGAAGAGAACAAAATACAGTCCTTTAAAGGGTGAGTGGTTTGCAATGAAGTTTTAATAAGAAATAGTATTTCATCAAAGTGTACAAAGAGATATACATAGATACAAATAGGAGGGCATAGTGCCATTTCCATTAGGTAAAAAAAAAAAATCCAACCTCCCTAAAAAACCTCCACAAACCCCACAATAAAGCCAACCAAAAAAAGACAAAAACCCACAGCAAACAAACAAAAACCAAAATCTCCACACAAGTTCAGGTTTCTCTTTTCAACCTATTTGTACCAACTGCAACTGTTACTCAGAAGCATTTAAAATGTCTCTCCTCAATACATTTTATATGGTTTTCTATCTGATTTCTTGCCTCTGGCCCTTCAAACAGACAAATATAAACTTCAACATTTAAAATATGGAAGATTATGTTATCCAGCCAACTCAGTGATGCCAGTATAAGATTATTCCCTACAGCATATTTGCTAGTGCTTAATGCAGTCCATACTGTGTGTCCTAACACATTATGCAAATGACACACACATGAAAGAAAATGTCTATTTCAGAGTGCCCCCCTCCACCAACAGACAATCTGTAATTAGCCATGTCCTCTACAGAGGCACCTCATTCACTCTCACCAAAGCAGCAGCTGCTGGCAAATGGAAATAAAGAAATTTAGAACAAAAATAAGCCTACTACCTACACTCCTTGAGGTGTATACTCATGGTTGCAAGCCAGAGTCGAAATCTAAACAGCTGTTTGTTTTTTTCCAGAATGCCCACACAGAATCTCTCATGCCCAGCACCAAATATTTAATAACATGATTTATATCAGGCTCTCTCAAACAGGCTGTAGAGAGCTGCAGCAACATATTCTAAGATTTCACTAAAACACTTCTGATCTACAAGTTCTCAAAGCAAAAATTTAGAACAGAAAATATAAAGCAGCAACGCTTTCTGCTGAACACAATTCCCTGGTATACAGAACAACAGGGTACACCAATTGAGAAAAATGCAGTACTTTTAGTCCCCCAGCACAGAGAAGCAGAGAACAAAGCATACAGTTTTGCCTGATCTTTACCATCCTATTACCAAGTGATTCAATCACTAAACTCTAGTATCACCTCCCCAGAAGAATTCTCTTCAAATCCAACAACAGTCATCAAGCAGTAGATTCAAAAAATTGTTTCCCTGTTACCAAAGTAAATAACAAAACAGGGAGACGCCTGTTTTAGAGCTCCCATGTAACTAGAGCAAATGAAAAATGCATTTCCCCATGGTTTAAAAAGAGAAAAAAAAATAAAAGGAAAAACACACCACAGAGGAAGCCTTCCCGTTAAATAACCTTTATGTACTCAGGAACCGTACACATGAAACAGCTTAATCCCACCTTGCAACGCTAAAATTATGCGCTTTCAGGTTTACAAGATTGTCCTAGGTTACAATGTAAATATGTGCCCAAAGGTGTGTATTCTATCCCCATCTCCATGAACTGTTGAAAACAGGAGGCACAGTGTTTTCTTGTCTCCTCCCCCAGACTATCTCCTGTTAATGGGCCATCAATGCCTTGCCCCATGAATCATGGATAACTCCCTCGGGAGCTATTTCTGTTTAATGGGCAATCAAGGACCCACTGATAAAATGACATCATCCCATTGTGAGATGCTCCGCCCAGGGGGAGGAGCCAAGCATTCCCACCTGGATATAATCTGGGATTTGGAACAGAACAGCAGTGCTTATTCACTGGTTTCCAGAGGACATGAGCTACCAGACTTTTCTACAGGATCACTTCTTCAACAAGACCACTTCATCTGGACGGCTACCCCCACCCTAACTAGCAGGCTGTCAGGTTGTATTCTGACTCTGTCAGAGGTTTTTCTTTTGTACTTTATTGCATGTACTTTACTTTTTCCTATTAAATTATATTTCTGACTTGGAGTCTCACTGGTTTTGCTGCCAAACCAGTACAAAGATGTGTCAGGCCTCTGATATGAACACAATCAAAGCTTGTTTGATGTCACTGCTCCCATCCATTATACTCACTGTGTGTGCCTACTACTGGGTGATGGGCAAAAAATACCATGGAGTGTCTTTGCAAAAATAATAAAAATTCCAAGACATAAGAAGGATGTGGACAGCCAAAGAGCACAGCATTTACAATAATCTACATTTCATATTATGAACAGCCAAAGTGTTATAAGATTTCTGTAGAAAGAAATCAAACTCATCAGACAGCATAACTCTCATCCACTGCCTGTGTACTACACTTAGCATAACATATTTTCAGTATATGCCCATTATCTATTGTGGCAGGGAGACAAAACACTTCCTCTGTAGCAAGGCCCTAAGTTCAAGGTTTCGATGAGATCATAGGCTCTGACAGCTTCCATAATCATGGAATTATACCTAACAGCCCACCAGACTGACTTCTAGAGTACTGTCAATTCAAGCTGTTTCAATGCAGTTTAGAACCCTCAACTTTTACACCAAGGCTAACTCATGTTTTTTTAAAAACAATGACTCCTGTTAACCACAAGAAATAAATCTTGCTGTTGTTTAACATAATTTCATAATTTTTTGCATCTGCTTCCTATTCTATGCAATGTAGCACACAAACAACTGCATGGAAGACTAGTACACAAGCTCTGAATGCTAGAAAACCTCCATTTTTTTCTTCCAGGTGTTATCAGAGAAAAAAACCCAAAACATCAGCTACAAAACACCAATATATATTCCTAGCAGCTTAGCCTAACACTGCTACTTAGACTTCCTTGGAAAGATGATTTTTTTTCTTTTAGTAAGGCTCACATGTCGCAAATGTTTATATTATAATCATAATTTACACTGCCACATATGTATGTAGTCAGAGAATTAAAGAAAAAAAATACCAGCTTTCACTCTTTTCAGAGCCCATACTGTTCAGCTGTGATTTAGTTATCCACCTACAGTAAGATGTTTTCAAAGACACAAGAGAGACAAGATCACAAATCCATACAGTGTGTGAGATGAAATAGCTCCTCTTCCCCAATCATTCTCTCAAATGTTTTTGTGTGTAAATATACACAAATGACATGAAATAATATGTCTGAGGTAGCAGAGGTTATCTTTGCCTCTTAAGAAAAATCATTAAAAATAGCTTTTACTTAATGCTTTGATGCTTGTCAAACCTGTTAAAGAAAAAAGTTCAGTTGTATAATGTATATGCTGCATGCAGTAAGAGCAGTTATTTCATGCAGGCACAGTTCAAGATACTCTCAGTCCATTGCATTTCTCTTGGAAAGGGTTTTTTTTTTTTTTCAGACAATTATACCAAAGTGGTACAATCAACAAAGTCACATAACTGGGAAGCGAGAAGTCACTTCACAAAAACACATTAAATGCAGTTACATTAGAAGGCACACACCTTCCTTTTCTTGAAGGAACTACTTCCTGTTTCATACTGCCACTTATCTAATACATAACATTTCTCCATGGAAGAGGTCCATGCTTTGTCAAATTATCCTAGGCTTATGCTAACATAAATCAGAGCAGAAGTCAGCATTATGCTTGCATGATTAAACAGGATTTGACTCAAGCTTTTTGAACAGCTGCAACCAAAACTCCTGCTAAGGCTGGTATTTATACTGAATTTGTTAAATGGAAGCTTTGTGCAGAATTCTCTCTCACCCTAAGTAACGTACACTTCCCACAACCAGTATTGTGTACTATCTGACATATAAAATTTTACAAATGGATTTTCCTAATTCTGGTCTTTAACATTAAAATTAAGTCTTCCAGAATCTGAGTATCAGGCATAGAGAAAGCATCAATGCCCAACAACACAGAGTTCTGGAACAGTTCACATGTTTACAGGCACAATTACAGAAAGACTGATATTCTGCTCTGATAGTGGAGAGATGCAACACCTGGGAGCCACCACTTGAAGTTTACCAATGTCATCCCAACCGGGCTGTTAAAATAGTAAACGATCTATTCATTATTGTTAGTGAGAAGGCAAATTATTTTCTATTTTTAGTGCCATCATTGCCCTTCTCTGGTTCCTGACCCAGCACATGCTTCTCTTCAGTTTACACAGTTGCACTCTCTCTGATAAGGTGTAGGAGTAAGAATATTGTGGGGTTTTCTTCTTCTATGAAATTGAACAGTTGTGATTACAAAGCAAGTAATGATTTTATTTTTTTTTTAACTGAAGTCTTTGGAAATGTATTCCTAACTTGTGACAAATACACAAGCTCTTGGGAATCCCTGAAGACCATCCACTATTCCTAATAACTCAGCTGCTAAGCAAATAAAAAACATGTAAGAAAACCAAAAGAAAAATATAGTCTTAATAAAATTATTTGATAAAGTATTTTTAGTATTCATTTTAGTACTCATAATCTGAGGAAATAGTTTTGTTAAGAATTAAAATTTGGCTTTTAAAGCCACACATATGGTGCTTAATATTTTCTTCAACCTGCGTTTAATATTCAGAATGTACTTTTAATACAGATTCACAGTAAACTATACCACAGAGACACAGCACTTCTTTAAATGCAAAACAGTAGGAACAGAAAATAAAAAAAAAAAAAAACCAAAAAATAAAAGTACTTTTTGTTGTGCCTTTCCAGGCAAAGGATGGGAAATTAAATTGACACTAACAAAGACATCAGTCCAGCCCCAGATCTGGACAGGCCTGTAAGTAGGATGCTGTGACTGAAGCAGCACTGCCTGTACCTCGACAGACCTTCAACTCTCCAGCAAAATACTGCTCCAACCTGATGGAACAGAGATAGCCAACGCTTATTAATCTATAAGTCAGAAAGAACATGCTCTTGCTTATCTGTCCTAATGAACATAAGCCCAGCAATCCTTCCATCTGCAAACGTGTGTCAGATTTCAAACAGAATGGCAAACAGCCCTGAGAGTCACTCGCTCTCTCTGCCAGCTCCCCCAGGAGCCCAGAATACGTGACCTGTCCCTTTGAACAGGCGCTCCATGTTCAGACGGAGACTGCAAGCCTGAATGTGCAATCTTTGTTCACAACGATCGTTTCTGTNCAAAAAAAAAAAAAAAAGTGAAAATAAAAATAGAAAACGTGGCAAGGCATTACCAAACGGAACTTAATATCAGAGTAGGCAGGCGTCCAAAACAAAACACAATTATCAACCAATATACACGGTATCCAGAGGACTCAAATCGCACGTCCTCTGTTCTCCTACCTGTGTTCACAAAGATCCACAGAAGCACCACTTCTCAGTCTAACCTCTCTTAGTCTGACCACTGATCCTGAAGCTAGAGGACAAATTTTTCAGTTCCTGCTCAAACCTTGATGACTACAGCCATACACTTCCAAAACCTTAAACTGACTGCAAGTCCTAATTTCTGTTGCAACTCCCTTGACTGTGGTGAACAACAGCTACGCCTGCAGTCTTCCTCGTGACAACCTGCTGTATGTATAGGTCTACACCTAAACACTGAATGTAGATTACTTAATTACTGCATTATAATGCAAACATCATATGGGATCCAGCGTCCCAAAAACATAAATCATTTCCCAAAATTGCTAATACCTTGCACATCAGTATTAGAATACTATAAACCCCTGCAACTGCAGCAAGTTTTTTGAAAACCTGAAGTCCCTTTTCATAGTAATTGTTTTTCATTTAAGGTGTTATCTGATGTTTTAAACAGAAAAGCCATTCTTACTGTTCAATACAAACATGAGAGACTTCAGTCAAAGGGATTTCTTCACCTGCAGCACATGAAGCACTGCACACAGTAACTATTCCATCAAACGAACTGACAGCAGATGTCAAGCCACAAATCCTATCTCTCTTGGCATTTTACACAAATCTATGAAACTAAAGTTGTAAGTAAATAAACTGAACTTTAAGACATGCAGCAATAGTACATGGAGGCAACTGAGAACGCATGGCAACCTTAATCAGACATTCACCAGGGCTGTCTAAGTTCAAGCAAAGATTACATCAGGCCTGCTGTGATTAAGGCAATCACAGGTCCAAGCACATGTTTTCTACCGGTTACATTTTAACTCCAACATGTAAGTACCTGGCAAAACAACAGGTAGAGCAGTCAATTTTGCAATTCCACGCCTATTAGTAGTCCCCAATTAGACAGCTTTAACATGATGAGCTCCAGCAGTGCCACAGGCCTTGTAAAGGCTTACCACCACAGAGAGAGGTAGAGAATGGCAAGGGCCAGTGCCAAAGACCAAAAGTTCTGATGTGATAAAATTAAAAAGCAGGTATTAATTTTTACCCTTAGACATGCAGTTTTCTCCTTCTTTCCACATTATCTGAACAGTATTGAAGAACAGGTTCTCCAAACATGGCACTGTTTTTCCGATGTATATTATCACAGTGTCTTAACATCTTCTGTGCTCTTAAGACTCTGATTTTATCCTCACCTAACCCACCTGGCTTTAAGAAACTGTGGGAACCTCTTAACTGAGGTGATAGCAGAAAGGAAAATCCTACAATACCATATGTGACACTTTCAAACCAAGGCAAAACGGCGAATTCAAGATAGCAGTAAACTAAAAATCAGTGTTGTAAGGAAAAAAAAAAATCGCACAAAATGAAAAAACAGAACCAAACCAAGAACCACACACACTTTTAAATTAAAGTTCTGTATGCCTAAAAATCACTCAATTGTATTTCAACTTCAGCAAACAAAAGGGGGAATATCTACATAAAGGGCATGTATTTGACAGCACTATGCAGATTTAAATCATCTTTTTATTCAGCACAACATACACACACTAACTTTGAGAAATACAAAATCAAGTTTGTCTTTGTAAATAAAGTTTAGTACAAATCTTAAAACAAGTCTACTGAAGCTGTTATATGAATTTTGCTGAAGTTGTGACAGAGACATAACTATTAATAGGGAGCACAAAAGGATCAGACACGGTTCTGTGTTAAAAACTTTGTCTTGCAAGTCAAAACACGCAATGGTGCCACCATAGGGCATGCTATTAAGTTTCTGAACTGAACACACACAGGATCGTTCCAGCAACAAATGCTACGGATAGAAATATCCCAAATATAAGCGGTTGCGGATTGACAGGAGAGTGGCAAGCACTGGGTACAAGCAGAGGCCAGACTCCTATTTCTACTAAAAATCACCACGATAGAAATGTGACAGGGACGAAGCCGCACTCCTGAGCGCCCAGCGAAGCGCCCCTCCAGGACGGGCAGGTTGGGCGTGGGAGCGAACGCCACGCTCTGCCCGCGGGGCCGGGGGGGCGAGGGGCCCAAGGGGCGGCCCCGGGCAAACCTCGGTCCCGAGGGCGAGGGCGGCGGCGGCTCCGCGGGGCGGGAAGCGGAGCCACCGCCCGGCCCTGAGGCAGCGAAGGCGCCGCCGCCTCCTAGCCCGGGAGCGGTGCCCCGAGTGCGCGGCGANTGGCCGTCGGCGCCGCTGCCGCCACCCGGGGGGGGCTCGTTGTCTCCATCTCCGCCGGGTGGCCCCGCTGCCCACCGGGTCGCCATTATTTCATTCCCGGTTACAAAGGAGGCGCAAATCCTCTGGAGCCCACATCGGGGAAGGGAAGGGACAGGAGGAGGGAGCCAACGCCAGAGCACTCGCGCACACCAGGCGAGGCTCGGCCAGCCCAGCCCCGCCGCCGGGGCACGGGGGTCGGCCCCTTCACGCGGTTGCCATAGGGAAGAG
>VXBQ01012965.1:20498-90165 GCA_013400175.1 Phainopepla nitens | reverse complement strand
CGGCTCCCGCTGCCTCCGCTGATGGGGGAGCGTGTCCCCTTCCCCTGCCTCCCGGCTGGCGGCTTCCCTTCCCTCCAAAAATCCACCCACCTTCTCAGACGACGCTGCGAGGGCAGGAACTGGTTCCCGGCTGCCGTCCAGGGCACCCGCCCTGCGGCCGGGGAGCGCAGAGCCCTGGCGGCCCCCGCACGGCCTGGGGCGGCGGCGTTTGCTGCTGCTTCCCTGGGCGTTTTCGGAGGTGATCGCACAGCAGCGATCTCAGACTTTCCGCCCTTACGCAGGATTTGGTGCTGCTGCCGCCAGCTCCACCTGCACCTGGCTCCGGGAGGAGCGGAACCGCGACCGGCTGGCTTTGGACGGTCCCGGCCGAAGTCCCGGGCCGTCCCGCGCCAGTGGCGAGGGGACGAACTTGGTTTTGTTGTAGCCACAAAAGCGGTCAATGCAGATATTTTCTATACTTTATCATCATCGGAGTGTGCGATTTGAAATTTTTATTTCGGCTCTTGGAACGGTGTTTTCCAGCGTGGAGGTTGGACATGTAAGGAAACAAAGAAAAACAAAGCGTTTGCAAGAATTGGTAAAGAATTGAGTGAAACGAAGGGTTGCGTCTAGTTTGTGTTCTGAAAACAATAGTAATGTTTTGGGTTGTGGTTTTTTTACTGTGCTACCCTTGACCATGAGATCGCAATCTCTGAAAAGAGGTGCCTGCCCTGGTTATCCATCAGCAACTTGCATTGTCAGCAGGGATGAATACTGGTATCCAGAGAACTGAGGAACAAACTTATTTCCAGTAGCTGGAGGAAGTCTCAAGGCCCATTTGCTAATTACTGTCAACCAAGGTCACATCTGCTGAGTTTAGAAGGGTGTTCCAACTCAAAGCCTGTCACACTGATTCAGGTGATTGCCTGCAATACTGTGTGTTGCTGTGGATTTCATTAGGCGTATATATAGTTAAAAATGTGTGGTAGTTTCTGAATCTGTGATCCTCATAAATTTCTGATGTTAAAGACTATTTTGTGGCTGAACCTGACCTGGACCAGAGATTACATGCATGTATTTTGAATAAGCATACTGCTGTCCATCTGGCAATCTACGGGAAGGTTTTGCTCAGCTCCCTAATCATTTCTCACTATCTCACAACATTTAAAGATTTATTTACCATCCAGACCCAGAGAAAACTGTTACAATATTGTTTGAACAATGGTTGTCAAGAAGTTGAAAAGACCAAGATTAAAATCACTTGAGATTTTTGAAGAGTGGAGAAGGGGAACAGTTGGGGCACAGTTATCAAACTGAGCCAAGAAGTGTAGCTATGTGCTCGGCTGCATATTGTTCTCTGCACTGGAGTCAACATGCCGGTCTGCAGAACACCATCAGGAATCCATGCTGTATAGAAAACCAGTTCATGTATTCATAATATTTTTTTTTCAATAAGAGACATAGTACTGACTCCAAATCTAAATTAGCATCATAGCTAATACCCATATAGAATGTTGTCAGATTTACAAAATATCTCAGAGAGATTGAACTATAAGTGGACTCTGTGTATAGTATCTAACAAGTCTCTGTATCGGCATAGCTACATCAGTACAGAGACAGATCTTCCAGTTTTACTTTTTTTACGTTGCAAATCAATTTCTCTCTTTAGCTTTCAAACTTTAACAGGGAGACGAAAGTATCACACAGGAAAATTTGATCCTAGATTCACATATTACTTCATTGCTAGGTTGAGGGACTAGATCTCATTATTGACTGAGACATTTATATCTGTGTAATTATCAAAAGAAAATTCAGGCTACACAAACCTTTTTTTAAACTGTGTACTTAATTTTCTTCCTCATGTTACAGTGTTCTGGTTTTTGGTGGCAGATATTTTTGTTGAAGACACTGTTTTTAGGACTCTTCTGTATAAGACTATCTTGCTGTAATTTTTTGTTGTAAATACGGTGTCATATAGTGCCATAGTTACAATAAAAGCTTGAAGGAGGGCACAAACTTTCAGAAATGTGCTCAGTGTCTTGGATTCATAAGACACAAGCAAACCTTTGAGTCCCTTAATCATCCTTGAAAGTGATTTAATAAAAGAGGTTGCAGAAGCAGAAATAGGGTAACTGAAAGCTATAATTTCACTTTCTCACCTTCCAGTCTGAAGGTGTTGACACATACTCACTTAGCAGGCAGCTGCAGCAGCTTAAAGTGTTAGCACCATCCTACTGTTTATTATCACTCCTTGCTAAAGAGTATCATCCCCACAGGAGAGCTGCTGCAGACATCTTTGAGCGCATCTCAGTCACTTCAGTGCAAAGTCTAGCAGCTAATTTAAATTGCCCAGGTAGGCAGAGTTAAGCCTCTTCTGCAGTCTAGGGGCTAAGGTGTACTCTGTCATTCTGTTCTGCCCATTCTGCTGGGTCAGTGATGGCACATTTATTGGGCTCTATCTTCTTAAACTATAATTTGCTGAATGAATGTGTTGATAATACAGATTTTCTAGAGGCTAATTTGTGGACATCAACATTCACTTGGCCGGGTAGATAGGAGGACTGAATTTCATTACACTAAATATGTTTTAGGTACCTGCCCCCTTTCCAGATGGTGCATAGCACCTGCCTCTGGCAGGGCACAGGGGCAGGCCATTCTCTCACATGCGCAAGTGTGTAGGCTGTAACCTACAGGGCACTCAGGTGAAGCGATTAATTTGCCAAGCAGTTCTGTTGGCCTTGCCATCTTGAAGGCTCTCTCATTTCTCACCATCTGCAGCCCACTGTACGTCAGACCTGAGGTGCCACAGGCACTGAAGAGGCCCGGCCATAGCCAGTCCCAAATGCCCAGCCTTTGGGTAGGACAGCAACAGGAGTGGAGAGAAAAGGAACTTAAAGTGAGAGCAGGTCTTTTACAGGACTCTTTAGATTAGATTAGTGTGAAGCACCTGAGTAAAAATAGATTAGATAGACAGCAGTGGGAGATAGCAGTAAATCTTGGGTATTTTGTGCTGGGATAAGGACTTCTCTCCTAAGGAGAAGTCTGATAAGTTAAGTAGGAAAAGGTCCAAGTTTAACAGGGCCTGAGTTTAGGGGTGAAAGGAAGAGTGAGTGGGCAGACATATGCCTCAGGCAAGTAGATGTTTGTACTGATGTTTGCCCTTGGAAATTGTCACTTGTAGGAGCTGCTGAGGTACTGATCATTCTGATAAGAGTTTCTGTTATAGTTGCCAGTGGCTTTAATCTCATGATCGGGGTCTGCTTTGAGAGGTTCAGGCTGAACCTGGACACCTCTGTCATGTCATTTTGGACATAAGAAATACTACTGCCTCCCAGGAGGTGTTTGCAAGCACCACAGAGTGCCTGGCTACAGGCTTTTCATCACTGGCATCAGCCTAACAGCGTCCCTGCTCCCCAAGGATGCTAACAGGTGCCCGAGAAAGATTCAGTAGATTCTTCCCAGCACAGGGATTTGAAGAGTGGATTACACATAGATTTTTCATTCATTGGTATTTCCAAGATACTGCAGATAGTTGTCAATCCCTCCTATGTAAAAGCCATGAAATCATTCCTATAGCTACACAGTAATGTGACTGTCTGCAACTGCATTTGCTTTACAGATTTCGGCATTGAAATTCCTGGGATCTAGTCATGATACAGGCATCTGTTTCCTGTCCAGCACTAGGACAGTATTCATCTTAGACATCAGTAATGATGGCTGTTTTCTTGGTAACCATACCACAACATTCTCCTGTTGCTCTACAGATGTTCTATCACCGACACTCAGGCAACAGAAATAAATGTCATTTGCTGCCATGCCTTCATCTTGGTTTCCCTTTTAGATTGAACCCTTACAAATGGGTTTTCTTTCTTTTATTTCAGTCTTCTCTTCACAGGAGATACTGATGCTTTTAAAGTGCTCAGAACACTGCCAAAGAGAATTTCAGCAAGGCCTACCCCTGGGTCCGTAATAAGTGAAGATTTTGACATCTTGAAGCTTCAGTCAGCCATCTCCATCAGTCACAGGGTGTTAGGCAACACCTCCTAGAAGTAACAGCATTTTAAGTGCATATAGTATTCTGCAAGAATACTGTCAGGGAAAATCACTGCCTGGGGGTGCCAACTGAGAGTAACATTGCAGCTTGGGTGGAAGGCTGGGCATCTAGTTCTTATTCTGCTGCACTGAAAAAAGAAAGAAGCCATTTGGCTTCTGGCATTTGTCCATTTTTGGGAACCAGCTACCTGTGCTATGAAAACCAATGTCTTATATGATATGTCTTCTACTCCTCAGTGTAGTCTTCTCAGATAACAAAGCTGCGGTGTGAAGGGAGATCTGTGTCTGTCAGGATGCCACTCCTGCTATGGACGGAGTAACAATGTCTGAAGCACAAAGAGAAGCCAGGAGTGAACAGCAAGATGACTATTCTTCCTGGCCAGCATCCCTGATCCATTGCCAGTCTTCCTGAGCTGGACCCAGAAGTGTTTGTGTGAGGCTACCAATGTGCACCAAGGCAGGCTGGCACAGCTTTTACAGCAGTAAGCCTCAGCTGTTCACACAATCATCCCTGCTATTCTGAGTCTGGAGTTGGATACATTTTGGTGGGTTTGCAGCATTAGTATTTCAGCTCAGACCACAAACTTGGTGCTCTGTAAAGAAATACAAAGTTGTTCAAGTCTGCAGGAATTTACTATCATCCAGCCAGGGACAAAAACAATTTCAAATATAATTCAGTGAGCCCAGGAGAATAGGTTACAGTATAAAATTTGAGCAAGAGAGATTATGGTTAGGAGGAGCACAGCAGAACTCACTTAAGACTTTTAACTTGGGTTCCTAGCAATGAAAATCTACTGACACACTCTGAAACCATGAGCAAAGCAAAACATGTTTTTCATGCTTTGCTGTTGTAAACTATCACTTTGGAATAACAACAGTGACAATTTTCTAAAGATGCTCCGCCTGTTTTCGGAGGATTTCCTAATTTTTTAAAGGTCAAAGGAAAAAAAAAATCACTCCAACATTTTCTGCATTCACTTAAACCATCTACATTCTTTCATTTGTTTTAAATTAGAGGAGCCAGAATCTAACAGATAAAGTCACCGGCCTCAGTTCTGCTGAGAGCTTATTCAGTTTAGGTCAAACAATGTTAACTTGTTTTAGAAAGCCAGGAGGGACTATTACATGTGCAGCATTTTCCCTCAGAAACCCTCCCCTCCCACACACACAGAGTTTAAAAGAGTTCAACACGATGAATATCCAACCTATTTAAAATTGGGCACAACAGCAAAGGTTTAAGTGCCTAAATGACAGAGAAAAGAGAAATGAAAATTTGAGTTACCTTAGTCTCTCTGCTGAAATAACAGCTCTGTGTTTGGTTCTGTGCTTCTGGCTGGAAGGTAATAAATCAGCCCTATTTTGTAAAATGTTTAGTTTAACTACTAAGCTGACAATTTAGGTGGAAGTAGCTGGTGATGAATTGACAAGAGCATTGTGGCTCTCTCTTTGCTTTACCATATAATCAGCAGCTTGATCCGCTGATTAGCAAAGCCTTCTTTTAGTAGCACAGAGGTGCTAACAGCCATCTCCAAAATTCAGGCTACCCATCTTGTATTTTTCTGACTATCCACTGCTTCTCTCTAGATGGACAAAGCATGGCAGCTTTCTCCTGAGATCTGCCATGTAACAGATCTGTCTCCAGAGCTGGGCTGGATCAAGACAGCTTTCAGGCATTGAGGAAAAGCTCAGGAGTGAAAATTAGACATATCACATGAATATGTTGATTTCATTCAAACTCTCCCTCCTTCCAAAAATGATGTGCCCCGCCCAAAGGCAGTGTGTCAGTTGCTGCTCCCACATTTTACCTACTCTGTCCAAAGAACTTATACTTCAGTTTGAGCTCATCAGAACCTCACTGCCAGACACCCTGTAGAAACCAGGTACTTGGCTTTTACTGGCTTCTAAACCTGACTTCATGTGCTGCTGCTTACACCAACTGACTGCTGCTCAGCTCTCTTTTCACTGAAGAGACACAAGAGATGTTCTCTAGGACAGCGGGAGTCATCCAAAGGCCAGAAGGTGTCTAAACCTGTAAGCTGATTACTATTTATGGGGACTAGGCTCTGAAAGTGATATTACATTGGGGTGGAGTTTTTCTTTGGTTGGTTGTTTGATTGGGAGCTGGTTGGTTGGTTTGTTTTCACACTGCTTTCCCACCACCCATCTTTCTGCTGAAGCTTTTAAAAAGCGAGATGGACAATGAGGAGACAGCATCCAAAGAAGCATGATCCCCACAAAAAAAGAAAAATAAAAACCAAACCAACCAAAAACCAACCCAAAAACCAAATGTGTGAGGCAAGCTGGATTGTATTTGTAGCTGTAGGTTATAAATTTCCCAGAAGAGACCAGATTAAGAATATCTTTGGTATTTTAACAGAACTAAACTTTTACTATAGCTTCCTGAAAGAAATATTATAAATTCCTGAGCAAGCTACATCCTGCTTCCAGAGAAAGGACTGTATATGAATGCTGCCTTCAAGAAGAAGAAAGTACAGGATTCATTCTCTTTCAGTGTTTTACAAACCCTTTGAACAAATGCCGCAGAAGATGCTGGCTGCTTGGAGTTAGAGATACTACCTAATGACTGGTGCTGCTCTAGCTTTAGGGACCAACACAGACAACTGTGGAATTAGAGACACCCGGATGGGGTTCAGGTTCCAAGTGGCTCATCTGCATTTACAGAAAAAAAGCCAACGGAGGAATCCAGCCATGGATATATTGCAACTAATGATATACTGCAACAGAAATACATCATTAATTTTCTGTAAACAGGATGTGTTGATTGCCTATGCAAACTGTAGTATGGAAAGAAGAAACATGCTTTTGAACTGACTGGAGAAAGCATTAAATATAACATGATTCTAGTGTGACTAAATTAATCATCAGCACCCTCCACCAGTTTGTCCCCATTTGGCAATGGACTTAGATCTTCAAATCTAGACAAAAATCTATCCAGAAATCCCATCAGCAATAACAGAATGCTGGTAGAAGTCGAAATTAAAATAATGAGCTAAGGAACAAAGCCACGTTTACAGAATATTTTCAGCCCAGTCTTCTGTTGAGACACCCTCAGATGTTCATTTCAGAACTGCTTTCCCAGAGAAAAGTGGCAGCCAAGTATTTTAACTCATTAGATATACTTGAACTCTTTGCTGCAGTATTGTGCTGTTTCATGTGTGCCAGACTCCAAATGGCTCCATGTGGATGCAAAGTATGTCCACACAAAGGTCATTTGCAGGATTAGACCAAAGAGTTGCAAGGGAGGAAAGGGAAAGCAGTCCAAGTTAGTTTAATTCTCAAGACAGTCCTTAGGGCCTAAGCAAAACACAAAACAAACTCTTGAGCACAGTAATGCAGAGCATTTTCCCCTGATGTCTAGGATCAGGGATTAATATTTTTGATATATTAAGAGTGTTCTTTCCTTTTGATCAGGTGAGGATGGACTGTTAGCTTTCAGGTCTATGTGACTACCTGAGGTGAGTGCCACAAGTATTTTACAATTTTTATAAAGGTAATTAGCCTGAGTAACTGGATCTGATTAATATAAAAAAGACATCCAAAGGGAAAACCGTCCTCCTTGATATACAGACTCCTGTTTGCTCTTCTCATCCCCTGTGGGACCAGCTGCAGGAGCAACAGGTTCTATTCAATTTGCAATGTGTCAGGCTGCTCTTCTGGAGACATGCTCTAAGTTTTAGAGAAGTCTTGATGAAAGACAGAGAAAAAGCAAAGATTTGCAGCAATTGTCCTTTGTCAAACTTCTCTATGCTCTAAAACTCTTTCTGTGTGCTGCTCGTAGGTTCCATGTTTATTTAATCTGCTTTTCCTTATTTATTGTCTTCTTTTATGAAACAACAGTTATTAAAACATTGGCAGCTCAATAATTTTCTTAAAAATTAGTTGTATTGCCTTTTGAACTGTGTGATACTTCCAAAGCACAGAAGAGTTAAAGAAAAATAAACAGATTACTGCAACTTTCTGCATTTCAAAATGGAGGTAAATAACATCTGTGCAGAGCTCAAGTCTCTTCCAATAATTAGCTGCTTTAGCGAAGGGGGTGAACCATGTGGAAACACTGCAGCAGTCATCTTTTGGCTTTTTCTCCTGCAAGATGTGTTTTCTGACTCCAGCTCAGAGGATTATGCTCTTCTTGCTCGTGACAATACTCTTCTTACAAGAACAAAGATGAGAGCTGAGAGCAGAGGGTGAGGCACATTTGTTTGGATCACTGGGAAAGGATGGTCCATGTTAGTGCCGCCTGAAGATGGCTACCTCAAACAACTCCCTGATTTAGCTGCATCTGAAGCTAAATGGTTATTTCACAGACTGCTGGACTAAAGAAATAGTGCTCCACCCCCTTCCCTTTCATGCTCCTCTGCATTGAGAGAGGGTATAGAAACAGCTGACCCATCCAGAGGGGTGCCAGCTGTAGGGAGGCTGGTACTTCTGAGTGATGGGACTGTGCTGGTCAATGATCCTGCTCCTTGCAGCATCCTCTGAAGAAGCATTGCTGGAGCACCTTATTCCTGTCAAATGTGTCACTCAGTGCAGAGCACACTGGCAGGGTGCTTTACACCATGTCCGGGTTCACCTGCCACTCTTCGACAGAAAAGGTCCACTTAGTAGTCAAATCTTTTGGTTTTTCACTGATAAATGCCAGAGCCTTGTGATCTGGGGTCTAGTCTGTAGTCTTTGCTCGTTCTCCATTGGCTTCCTGCAAGCCTTTCCGGTTTCTGCTCAAGCAATTTCCATTGATTATACATAAGATGCCTGCAGAATCTAAATGTTCCTTAGCGTATTGGCTGGAAAAGCTTTAATTAAATGGATCTCATAGTCTCTTCTTCTTTTTTAATGAAATTACTTCTTTTGGTTCCAATTCAGAGCAGGAGCACTGCTGAAATATTGAAAACATTAATGGATTATCAAAGCACATGCTGGGTACTCTCTTTCAAAAATATGGATGTTTTATTCACCTTCAGTTTAGCTCAATGTGAAGACCAGAATGAGGGGCTCTTGTTGCAGATACAGGTGTTCCTGCACAGCCACTATTGTTTATTCCAGGAGAAAGCAAATCCTTACAAATCTGGCTGCAATAGGACTCCTCTCTTGGCAAACAGGGAGCTTAATAACACAATCCCTTAATATCCTACGGCAAGGGAAATTTTCTGCTCGCCTTGTGTTATCCAAATGCACTAGACACTGAGGATGGTATTCATGACACCTGATTTTACCCGTCTATAAATTATTCATTTGATCTGAGCTAATCAGCTGTGCTCTCTCAATAGTCAATGAAAGACAAAGAAGCTGTCCAGGCACGTTCGTACCACACATAAGATGGCTTGCATCAACCTCTGAGGGCTCTTATTTCTTTCCAGTGACTTCTGGGATTGCCCAGACTACTGCAACTGCAACGACATATTAGCCCGCTTTCTTTTTGTCCACCCTCATATTGGGAGAATTACAGAAAAAGTAACAATTTATTCTTGTGTATAAAACACATTCCTTTGATGGCTAGCCAGGGACAGCTGTGCAGTTCTGCTCTGTATAACTATGCATATAAAAGTATTAATTATTTCTATATTAAGAAATAAATATGACATGAGGTAACAGCAAGGCTTTCATCCAAGTATGTAGGGGGATTTTTCTCTTGGTAACATAACATTGCTGTTAACCAAGTATATTAACTGAGACATTTCAATTATGTTAATTAGTTATTTTATAATTCTTTAGCTTCATAGATTTTCATGCCATTTTGTGGGGTGACAGTAAGTGTGACTGTGCAGAATCTGTATTACTAGAGGTTTGTCTTTAGTAAGGAAGACTTTTTTTACTCTGAGCAAGGTACCAGGCCTGGTATTTTGAAAGCTTCTGTAAAAGAAAATATTGATTTTCAGTTTAGTTTCATTCATCATGTTAAAAAATTTAGCAGTCTGGCTGTCACAAACTATACCAAGGGTGGTTATGACCCTGGAAGCAATATACCTAGTGCATGCAATTTTTTTAATACAGGAATTTGGTCCAGTTAGTAGTAATAGAATATTGATGTGTGTGTCCCCTACCACAGGAGATTATTAAAATATCTGTTTCACAACTGACTTGTGTGTAAGTCCATAGAAAAATAAAATACTGAAACATGATATAATTGACCTCCCTTGTGGTGAAGAAACATCATAAACTATGTGCCAAATGCATTAAAACTAAATTCAAACTACACATTCTCATGAGGGCTGGGGTTTTTTTATCCATTTTATATCTGTATGTCCGCATCATAGCAAGACTTTCTGCACAGATATTCTTTAAACTACTCTGTAGGAAGGAGTGATTAAACCCTTATCTTGTTCACCTGGACAGGACAGTGATTGGAGACGTGGTCTTTTCATGGAGCTGGGATTGAGAACGAAGGCCACCCTACAGCAGAAGGCTTTTCAGTCGTGTGTGACTTGAACTGAGACAACTGCGGTTATTCTTCTGATGCTGCCAGCAACCAGCATGAAACAATAACTTTGTTATCCAAGCACTGCCACATTTATCACAGCCTGGATGTTAATTTGGAAAGCAAATACAGCTCAGGGCTTTAACTGTATGTCTGTCTTGAGGCTCAGTTTATGGGAAGACATGTCAGAGGTCAAAGGTGCTGTTGACTACAATTATGAATTAGAAAAGAAGTTTTGGAAAGGAGATCAAAAATAAACTTAGTTTTGTGCGTGTTAGCACTGTAGAATCTATGACTCAGGCATCCATTGAACACATGCAAAAAGCATTTGGCAGCAAGATGGTCCTTCAGGAGAAACCATAGTATTTCTAAAGGTGCCAGAAGACATAAGTAGCTGGGTATGGCCCCCACCGACCGCCTGGTAGCAGCTCCTGCAAAGTGTTCCGAAGCCTGTGCATCTCTCACTGCATATTCTCATTTATTGACTTGCATTTGGAGTCAAGAAACAGCCTCTCATGAGTTCCTGAGTACCAGAATTACAGTTACCCACTCTCCTGTGACAGCTATTGGAGTGGAGCAGTGTTGGGGGCAGGTCCTGCAGCCCACCAGCTCCTGGAAAGTGTAGGAAGGCAGCAACACACTGGAAGAAGATCTGCACAGGATATTGATCATTATTTCAACATATAAATATTTTAAATAATGAATATGCTATAGAATATGCTATGTGTTTTCCTTCTTTGTTGTAAGAAACCCTTTTTTCATCTATGAGGCTGATATCAAAATGTATCTCTGTCATAGGGCCTCTAAACTCCAGTTTGTTTGTTTTTTTTAAAGACCATTCATCTTGATTAGCAAGATTTCCAGGATTATAACTATGTTAACGAAGTCAGACTAACTCAGAAGCCATCTCACACACTACTGTGTTAGCCTGGGGGCAGATCAGGCCTCATTACTTCTCTCATGAAGTTATAGTGTTATGATCACTATTATGAAGACCTGAGGGCCTTTGAGATATTAGTCACATGCTAGATCTCCTCCCCTGTGTTCCTTGTGAATTTCAGAGTTTTTAATAAGTTTCCTTTTATGTGGAGAAATCCTTTGCAATGTAGGAGCCAATTTCTAGTCACCTAATGGTCATACACACAACCCATAATTGCAGAATTTGTATTCAGTGAGCTATACTCAAAATGTTTATTTTACCCACTACATAACTGGATGGAACTACACAGCTCCATGTTAATTCAGGTTAAAAGCATGCAAGTGTTCAGCACTGAACCAGAATATCTTTTCCTGGTTTACCTCCAAACTAGTTCTGTTATGAAGATCTATTCCTAAACTAGCACATAGATGTCACTTAGAGACAGGTTGTAATGGGAAACATTGGCTTTTTGGCTAGATCAGTGCATTTAAATGGATCAATGATATGATGCAGCTGTAGGGTGGAGGCTCTTTAAAAGCTGCACTCCTCAGTGCCAAATATAATGAAATAAGGATGACTTCCAGCTAACTTATTGTTGATCTTTATACGAGGGGAAATTTTGCAACATGAGTATTTGATACTGAGAAGCTGCGCTGTGGAAAAATCAAAAAATATACACAGTGATCATAAAGATAAGACAGATACAGAGAGGAAGCAAAAAAATTGACAAAATTGGTAAAATAAATGTGAAATGAGCTGGAGATAATCAAAGATGAGTAAAATAGAAATTGTAAAACTCAGTAAAATAAAGAGATGAAAATAATGGAAAATACAACATAGTGTAAGTAACAAGGAAATGGTCAATAAAAGACTGGATACAAACAGAATAATCCTTATATGAGAAATTAATTCTTCTGGAACAAATTGTAAAGCTATACAAATAATTCAGAGCTAAGAAGGTTAGCCTGATTCTGACCACTCATCAACACAGATTTTTTTTTTTCTTGCTATGTTGTACTCACAGCTCTTGATTTGGATTGTGTTTTATTACCTAAATTTACAATCTCAGATATGTAACAAAGCAAGACTCATGAAATAGCTCAGCTCAATCTTCTTGCTTCCCAAGTAATTCCCTTTCCCCCTCCATAGATCTACCACAGCCATTGCCAGTATTTTTAACTCGTTTCTGACTCTAAGATGGGAAACTCTCAGGCATCTCATGCTAATCCAACAATAGTTTAAAAAAAAAAGTATTTTGCCAGCTGAGAAATGCAGCAGCCCACATGAAGCTGCTCAGCTGAAAAAGAAATAACACACACAAAAAGCTCCTGACTTGTTGTCCTCTTCAACAAACCACAGAAAACGAAGACAGTTCTGGACATAACAGAACTCAAGTTTTTTGGTTTTTTTTTTTATCAGATCCTTAAACTTGAACTTATGTGTTTAATTTCAGAAGAAATCCTCAAAATGTGACCCAGTTTGTGTTCAGGTATCCTCAGCACTTCAACCCCCCCCAAAAAAGCATTGCAGCAGAGTTCAGTGAGCTGGAAGAACAGCTGAGTGTGGACCAAGAGCAGCGCTGTGTGAGGGAGAGCGGTGCTGTGTGAGGGAGAGCGGTGCTGTGTGAGGGAGAGCAGTGCGGTGTGAGGGAGGGAGAGCAGTGCTGTGTGAGGGAGAGCAGTGCTGTGTGGAAGGAGGGAGAGCAGTGCGGTGTGAGGGAGAGCAGTGCTGTGTGAGGGAGAGCAGTGCTGTGTGGAAGGAGGGAGAGCAGTGCGGTGTGAGGGAGAGCAGTGCTGTGTGAGGGAGAGCAGTGCTGTGTGGAAGGAGGGAGAGCAGTGCGGTGTGAGGGAGAGCAGTGCTGTGTGAGGGAGAGCAGTGCTGTGTGGAAGGAGGGAGAGCAGTGCGGTGTGAGGGAGAGCAGTGCTGTGTGAGGGAGAGCAGTGCTGTGTGGAAGGAGGGAGAGCAGTGCGGTGTGAGGGAGAGCAGTGCTGTGTGAGGGAGAGCAGTGCTGTGTGGAAGGAGGGAGAGCAGTGCGGTGTGAGGGAGAGCAGTGCTGTGTGAGGGAGAGCAGTGCTGTGTGGAAGGAGGGAGAGCAGTGCGGTGTGAGGGAGAGCAGTGCTGTGTGAGGGAGAGCAGTGCTGTGTGGAAGGAGGGAGAGCAGTGCGGTGTGAGGGAGGGAGAGCAGTGCTGTGCGGACTGATGCTGCTGACGGGATAACCCCTCATGTTAGGTAACAGAAGGCACGAACGTGTAAACAGACAAGAAGGTCACTTGTATCTTCAGCACCTTTGTTGCTTTTCCAAGCATCTGCACAACTGTATTATATAGCTGAAGTCGGTGTGGCTGGACCCTAGGGGTTTGCTAAAACCACAACTATACATGAACTACTTTTTGGCCTCCTGTTTTTGAGGACTGGAAACTTGAATCATTTATGAGACACAATATCCTTTTGGGGCCAAGGCCTTACTGCATTAATTGCAGATGGAGTTGGACCATCTCTCACATGCAGCAAAAAGTGACCCATGGCAAGAAAAGCTGTTTCTAGTCAGTAGCTCTGAAGAAATTAGAGGGCTGACTATGGCAGCCCCTGTTCCAGCAAGCCTATGTAAAGCATTTTGCATTTTAAATTGCTTCAGCTCTGCCATCTAGGGGAACTCAGCCCAGCAGGGTATGTGCTATAGGAAATAACAAGGAATCCATTGAAAACAAAGGATTTTGACAGAAAAATCCAGGGACAGTCCCCAGCCAGGCCTGTGATTTGGGGAGGAGGAAGGCCTGTACAGGAGTCCTCTGGTCACCCTAGCAAGCTTTAGCTGTGATGTGGCCATAGCAGAGAAAACTGATCAGACAGATTCACAATAGCATTTCAGCCTGGCCATAATGAGAACATATGCAGCTGCAGGTTTGTCAGTCCCACCTGAGCAAACCCTAAACAAGGCTTGCTATTTAATTTCAGGGGAAGAGAAACTGAGACTAAAAACATCTTTCAAAACTGTCTAGTTCATCCCCTTCAAATTCCAACTGGGTTGTTCCCAGCCCTCTGTTTTTAGTGATTTATCTGTTCTAATTTTAAATTACTCAAGAGATGGAGTTTCCACCTCTTCCCATGGGAAATTAGTCCATGGTCTGATAGACACAGCCAGGATATTTTCCTGATGTTCAACCTTCAGTGGTTTTCCTTTGTTCAGTTTAATCTCATTACTCCCAGTTATTCCCTGTCGGTCAGTGCCAAGCACTCAGCCCCTTTCTTTTGTGTTTACACCTTCACAGTTGGATACAGTTGTCTTTAGAAAAAATCTGGTAGGCTTGATTATGTATTGTCCACCTTCTCAAATGAAGAGAAAGAACAACAACAAGAAGAAAATTAGTAAAGGGTAGTAAAAGTTAGTCTTAAAGGATGTTTTCAAGACTTAATCTACTTCCATTCACCAAACCTCACTGAGACTTGCTCATATTTTTTAGGTTACAGTGACTGGTGACCTCACGAAAACCCATCACCACTTTGCTACCCATATCAGAACTATGGGAACATAAGTTGTACAAGGTGGGAGTAAAGGATGTGAGAAACCAAAATCAGGTTCCTATAATAAGAGGACACAGAAGCCCAAGAGTTGCAAGAAAAATGTGTTTAGTGGAGTGGCATTAGAAGTTTACCATAAATATCTGAATGTGACAAATAGGAAGTAGAAAAGCTGGTGAATCATAAGCATGGAGAAAGCTGCCAAAATGGTATTTGTGATGAGATCCTTCAGAGGCAAAGTACAGAGAGGGAAGACAAGGTGATTGAATACAGCTATTTCTTGAATTTGCAGAAAATGCTGAAAAGAGAATAAGGATCCCTTAACACCTTGTAAGAAAGATTAAAAATGTGGAAGCAGAAATAGAATCCTGGAAGCCAAATGAAAGAATGGAGACTAACCTGAGCAAATCCCTTGAAAATAGGAGACAGATCAGAGGAGGAAGGTAGTATTAGCTAGGAATAAATCAAGAGGGGCTTTTGTGGGATCCTCAGCAGACAGCTGGGCTTTCTGGAAGCTCAGTCTGAAATGAAGTGTTAACAGAACAGTCTGCTCCTGCTTTGCCCTCATAATAAAGGCTGAGAGGGATGCACAGTTCCGTCTCCTTCCCCCACGAGCTTCTGTCTTTAATATACCCGAGTTTTACATATAACAGTTTAAAATGTTTTTAAAGTGACAGTTTAAAATTAGAATGAAAGACTCACCTTGCCTCCAGTTCTGAACTTCATGGACATCATGAGCCAAGTACACTGATTCAGTGGAGCACAGGTGGCAGAAGCTGAGTCTGAGAAGAGTTAGGTCAGAACTGAAGAAGAAAACTCTGAGCAATGATGTACTGCTCAAGGAGCAGACCCTCAGCAAGCAGGAGATAGCACCTAGATGGACAACTGGAGTCGAGGACAAGATTTTTTAAGGTGGGAAAGACTAAAATATCCTTGGAAAACATTGCTCCTCACACCTGCAAATACGCTATTTCCTCTTTCGCTGTGAATCCACTGAGGAGGCAGCAGCAGAACATTGCTTTTATCAGGGATAATGGCTGTAACTCTGTGGCATTGACATTATCAGGGGCCACTCCAAGAGCACGTGCACAAGGTCCAGACTCTTGTCCTTTGCACACAAGTGAAAACAACATTCAGATACTAAGTAGGACAAAAAGTCAGGCATGGCTGCTCCCGGGACACTGCATTGCCTTCCAGCCCATCTGGACTGCAGTGAGGTGTGGAAGAAAATTCTCTGGCATATCTTCATGACCTAAGTGTAAAGTTATTGTTGTTATGTGATGGCTAGTGATAGAAACTGGAAGAACTCATCTGGAGACAGCAGAATCTCCTTTCAGCTAGCTCAATTCAGATAATGCCAAATAGACTGACCCTAGCCAGAGACATCTGAGCCCAGAGATACATTTTATAATGTATAAGACATTCAGATTTTGAATTTTAGAAGTTTAAACCCTATATCCTCTCTTCCCATATATAGCCTTCCGTAATACATATATAAAAATTAGTCTTCTCTATAACCTCTTGCTTTTTTCCCTTATGCATTTTTTTTTCTCATTGGACAGATTTCCCTGTTTAAGGTGGTACATTTTCAGTTGTTCTGGAACAAGTTGAAGTGCCTGGTAGCTGGCTAGGGTCACCAGCACTCTAGTTGTCAGGCAGCAACAAAGAAAGGCTGCAAAACAGCAAATAGGATCTCAGGTTGAACTTTTTGAAGAAGAAAGTAAATCAAGGGTTATAAAACATTAAGAGATTTTAAACTGATTTAGGAGCTGTAATGCTATGTAATTTTTAGTTCATCTGGGAGGCAATAGTACAAATATAAAAGTTTTGTCTAGACCAACATTAGGTGATCTTTTCCAATTCTGTATTTTGCAGTGACTCCTCCTAAGCCATTTCTCTTGATATTATTTGGCTGGACTGTAGTGGCGTGGCATGCAATATCACTTGCTTATCCATTTTATGGATCAGCCTTCAGCTCAGAGAGATAAGAGAAACTGTCAGGACAGACAGCAAGAATCTGTGATTCACAAGATGTCACATGCTTCAGTTTCTCGACATGAATTTCTGAAACGAGAACCTCCTGCTCCTGGTAGTAATGCAGCATCTCTTACTGGAAAGGCAAACAGCTATTTCATTAGAGACTGGGGGGGGAAAAAAAAGCTACAAGGAAGAAATTCTGCCAGAAGCTTCAGCAGCAGTCCTGTGAGACCAGAAAGGAAGTGCAGCAGATCCTTCAGTCTGAGAGTCCAGCAGAAGGCTGCTGGTTCCAGCAAAATTCAGACAAAGCAGGGCTAGAAATACAACAAAAGATAAGGAAGACAATAAAAGAAATGAAGTGGGGGAAAAAGAGTAGGAATAGGAAGAGGCCAAGGTGTTGCAAGCAGAGTGTGGTCTAGCAGTTGATCTGTTGGGCAAGGGGCCAGTTAGCTAAACCCCAGCACAGCTGGCGGGCCTGTGGTGGGACATCCCCTTAGGGTGCTGCTGCTGAACAGGACACTTTGTCATGTGCAGTGCCATTGCTGGGGATGAAAAGCCCGGACACCTCAGCCCCTGCAGAACCTTGGTTTCATGTGCTGTGGTGAACTCCCTAATAGCTTGAAAGTAGTGCTTATACATATCTCTAAAATCAGGCCTGTAACTTCTCGATTTTTGAAACAGAAAATCTGTGTTCTTGCCCACATGCTGTATTTGTGGTGTGAAAGCCAGCTCAGACATATGTGCAAAGGGCCAACCTGTAACAGTCTTATCTAACGCAGTACTTCTCTCTTAGACGTCACTGCACTTGGCTGCCCACTCAATTAGATGAGCCTCCATGTTTTTCAAGACTGATCTGAAAATATGAAGATATAGAAGGGAAGATGATAACCAGAAAGGAGAAAAGGAGTGGAATCTGGCCTTCAGCAATACCTGATATTTGGGTGGGAGCTGAAAGCATACAGCTATTGCTTCTGATTTTAATTCCAATCGAATTTAAAAGAATTGTAATTAATATGACATGAAAACTCAGATGGAATGGCCTGGCATAAACTGAGCCTGTGGTTAGTTTAAACATCTATCACACTGACCTCTCATAAATCAGGGTCAGGAAACAATGAGGGGGCAGGCAAGTGTTTGTGATGTTGTTTGCTGACTGGATGTTCAAAGGAATGCTGGAAGAATGTGCCAAGAATGTGGCTTTGTCAGGAAAAAAGTTCTTGTTTTTGAAAAGACTGACAGATCTACGGAGACAGAGAAGCAAGCTGGCACACAGGCGAAACAGACTAAATCCAGAAGCTCAGCTTCTAGAAGTTTCTCCAAGTGTTGCAAGTAATTAAAACTGGTAGGAGAGGCCCCAGACATGGGACTGTAGTCCGGCATTGCGCTGTGCCTGTGTGTAGAACCAGTCCCAAGGGTGGGAGCGAGGCAGGGGTCTCAGCAGCCTGTAAAGCTTGTGCAGGTGCCTGCCCAGTCCAGAAAGCAAACCTGGGCTTGCAGAAATAGCTACTGATTGCAGTGCACTGGGAAAAGCAGATCAGTACTCTGGCATTGCCACAGAAATCTGCAGCAGGAACTCAGATGAGGCCCAGCATATATTCTATGCTATTGTCATGGCCGGAAGGGCTGAAATGATGAAGGATATTCCTCTAAAGCCAGTTGTTTGCACTTCAAAGCCGCCTTATTGCGCCATAAAATGTCTCTGGAGCAAGAGGAAACAATTCCATAGTTGCTGAGATAATTCAGAACTAAAATGTGATCCACTGTGAGCGCACACAAGATCTATCGGGAGAAATAAGGCACGTTGACCTGCTGTGGAAAGCATGAGGGAGGGCAACAAGAAAATTAATCTGGATGAGAAATCTGCATTGCCACCTTTGAAATATACTTGTTGGAAGGAGGGAAAGTGAGAATCCTAAGTTTAAAACAGACTTGTGAGGGTTCCCTAAACCGGAATTTCTAAGGTCAGTAAAGTAGAGCTAATGAAGCACATTTGATATGCAATGAAGCAGGAATTCTATGACTTAAATTTACTGACCTTAAACACTGAACACAGAAGTTCTGGTAGAATTCTGGAAAATTACTAAGAATATGAGAAATAGAAAAACACCTTTTAGCTGAGACTTTATCAAAGCAGGGATAGAAAAAACTGATTTTTATTTTGAGCTGTGTTTTTATGTCCACATTTCTAACAATTATTATTATAGATACATTAAACATAAATAAGAATTATTTTTGTCTTCCAGAAAGCAATTAATGCAGATAGTGACACCTGAATGCTCAATTGCCTATTTTTAAACTAACTTTTAGAGCAAATTTGATATTAATTAACTCAGAAGAGTGATGGTAAATTTCCAAAACTTTTTACCTTAGGTGAATATATAGACAAAAGAACAAATCATAAATATGTTTTCTCCTGGAATGAACTAATTAGAAGACTCTTGAAAATAAGCTGGCCAGGGACTTTGGCAAAGTGTGTCAGGGAAGAAGAAAATTTTTTAAAAAGCCAAAGTCTCTCCAAACTCTAAATTCTTAAATAATTATTTACAAGTTGGCAGATCTTTATCTGTTAAATCTCAGTTTTTATGATAACTACAGTATTACCTAGTAGGATACTGAAGGAGTGAAAATAGCAGCTTCTTTCAACAACAGCTGAGAACTTCAGCCAGGCCTTGATGCCTTAATGTTTCACATATCTTGGTACTATAATTTTGATTTAACCTAAACATGGAAATCACCTACTTTCTCGATTTTCAAAATAACTTTTCCCCACTCACCCTATTATTTCAGTCGTAGCCACAGGCTGAGAGGGAGTGGTAGGTCAGGAATGGTAATTTTGAGCTGTAAAACACACATTTATGAAGCAGTCTCGGGCGAGAGCGAGAGCCAGTGGAGGGTGAGAAAAACTGATTCTAGAAAGAAGCTGAACCAAGGCAGCAACAGCAGCCAGGGAGAGCAGCACAAACCCTCAGGAGAGGGGCAGGGATGTTTCTAAAGGTAGCGTGATGAAATTTTTTATTTAGAGCTTGTTCTTGGTGAAAAGGGAACTCCTACACCTTTACTGTTTTAAACTGTGATCCCATCTGCTCTAACACTGGGAGCTGAGCTTGGAAAATACCAGATCTCAGCAGGGTGCTGGACTTGACATTGGGAGCTGCCACGAGAGGCTCTGAGCCCTGAGAGAGCACTGGGCTTCTGACTAGGTGCTCTGGCTGCTGCGTAAACCAAAGATTGTGGTTGTCCTTTCATCCTCCCAGCCCAGCCCTTCCAAAAATGGCAGGGTAAAATGCCACCATTCCCATCCCAGCTCAAGCCAAGCCTGTTACCCCATAGGCTATACTGATACCCAGTACTTTGTGGCCACTCCTGCCCTACATAACTGATAATAATTTTACATGGTTTAGTGTTTTGTCTGGGAAAGGGTTTCTCTTTGCAAATTAAGGTGGAAGATACAAAGGTTCTGGCTGCTCTGTCAGGATAATGGCTGTGGATGAAACTGTGGCTTTAGGCAGGCCAGGTTGGTCTTGAGGAGCCTCAAGGGAGAAAGCCTTGGAATTCATGGGCAGGTGAACTACAGAGGAGAATAAAGCAGCTGTGCTCTATGATGATTGTTATGATTCATAAACAAGAGTTTGTATTCTACTCTTTTTGTTTTATTAGAAATGGGCCTTGTAAATTATTATGAATTTGGAAAGTTTGCCTAATGATGGCTGAGAAGAACTAAGATGTGCCTTTGTCTCCTCAGCTAATGAAGATTTACCTCAACAGCAGAGACTTCCAGAAAACACTGGTGGATGTACCTGTGGTGATCCTAACTTCAAACTGCATGGCTGCTTTCCCATCATATTTCATGATGTATTAAATTTTGTGCCCAAAATTTACATTGTTGTAGTTAACAATAGTACCACCATTCCTAATTTTAGGCCGGTGCCGTTATATTAAAGGAGGCAAAATGACTGTTTGGAATAACATCCATATTGAAAATTGTGGAGAGCCTAACATGATACTACATTCATGTGTGCACCTACACTAAAAATATCTGTTGGTACAGTCTTGCTCAGACTCTGTAGGGGCTTAATTTGGGCTGCGTGAGCAATGATGGTCACTTGGTCTGTGTTCCTCTGTAGGAATGGGGCTTGTATGTGTGGAGTGAGTGTGCCATTCAGACACAGAGAGCATGCACTCCTTCCTGAGTAGCTTCACATACAGTTTTCACAACCTATTTTGGCTTCACAAAATACTGTTGTCCTTCTGCATAAAATAATTTACATGTCTCAGAGACTGCTGAAGTTGAGACAGTCTGAACACAGTTTACGGGATGGAAAATAACCATGGTAAATCTGTTCCCAGCCAAAGACTTCTGATCTGCCTGGGGCAGTGCCATGATGTGCCTTGATTCCCTTCTTCCCTTCTGCATAGGAGATGTGTTTTTATGGTTGACTCTTTCTATAAATAAATGGACCATAATCAGGAAAACACTTGCTAGCTTTGGACTCCAGCTTGTGACTTGTGTGGGGAAAATATTAAAACACTTTGAGGCATATTTTGGCTAGACTGCTGTGAGATATGGCTGAGGCCTGACAGAATCAACAGTGTGCCAGACCTGCCTGGGATAAACCCTGTTCTGTGTCTGTCTGAGTACTGGAAAAGTGCAGCTAAGGAAGATGTTTGTTGTGCTGATTTGTGTTGCTGGAGGATTCCTCCCCCAGCCCCAGCTGCTGCCTAAGCTCTGGCAGCGAATGAAACCACACTGGACAGCGGTGGTGGCACAAAATCCTCCCTCCACGCCTTGCAAGGTAGTTACCTCCACTCCGATACTTCTGGATACAAAGCAGAGATTTTTCCCTCCCCCACCTCCTGTTAAATTAAATATTTCCTACTTTTCTTAAAATCTCCCATTAAAGACCAATGACTACCACTCAGCAGAGTATCTCAGCACTTTGTGGGTTTTGGTTTCTCTTAGGATTGCAAACTCAGCAGTGTCTGTCTGCAGATCATTCTTCAACTCTCTCCCAGCACCTGCTGAGCTTGTAAATTGGTTAATAGGCTAAGAGGAATTGGGATGACTTGAGATGTAAGGAATAGGGGTAAAGCTTGAGATGGAAAGACCTTAAAATATCAGAAAATAGGACGGAGAGGCTATGAGGAACAACACTGGAATCTATATACATGGAGTAACATCGGTGTCTGGTACGTGATCAAATTTAAAACACAGAGACTGAGATTGACTTTACAGGGCTGAGATTGTCTTGTCTGCAGTTTAGGCAAAATAGTACTGGAAGCTTCAGTTGGGTGTTCGTAGTTAAAAGCTTGAATGCAGTTAATAGCATCGTGTTACTATGTGAAATGCTTCTGAAGGAAGATAAACAATTTCAGTTTATTATGGTTTTCTTTCCCATATGGCACAAATGGCCCCAGGTCCAAACTGGCTCTCAGTAGAAAGCTCCCATCTCTACACTCATTCAGCAGGTCATATTTAACCAATTTTAATATCTTGCCTGTACACCCACTGGTGGATCAATTCCAATCAATACTCTATGGCTTAAGTTCTTTTTATGACACTTCATTTTTTACTATCCTTGACTCTTCTGCCACTGTTGTTGAATATTCCCCAGTAGCTGATCTGTTTTCTGTCTCTTTGTGCTAATGTTTATGCTGAGTTATTATTTCCAAAAGCTAAATTTTGAGCACTCTCACTGCATTCCAAATTTCCTAAGAAAGGGCAGAAACACTACTACCAATAATTCTCATGCAAACCCAAACAAATAAATCAATTAAACACTTGCATGATTCAGAAAGACAAAGAGATATTCATGCCCACATGAAAGAATGACATGATTGTGCTTGCCTCTTCTTTTTGTTGTGATGTCCTCCTGTTTTCATTCCAAGTTATGTTACTGCATATTTTCCCAGTCTATCCAGATTAGGAGAGAAACATATTTTCAAAGGTACATGGTCACTGAAGGATACAGCTAGGTACCTACCCAAGCAGGTGAAATCCCATAGAATTTTCTTTTGAAAATCTTTCTTTCCTTTGAAAATCTGCTCTTGAATGTTTCAGAAAAAAAGCTGAAATTTCCTGGTAAATAATGAGCATTTGTGAATGTCCTTAAAAACTACAGGACTGGCAAGGACTTGGTTAAAAGACACTGTGATAGAATAGAGTATAAAACCAATGTGTAAGCGGAGATAAGAAATCTGAAGAAAAGAGATTAGCACTTTAGAAGTTTATGAAAATGGAAGATTGCTGAGAAAAGGCACTTCAAAATAACTCTGTTTTCTGGCATTGCTTCCAAAATATCTTAGCTAAATTCCAATGTTTTTCTATGCAAATTCAATAGCTATGAAGGCATAACATATGTCTTCCAGCAATAGCTGTCCCTTGTGTAACCTCATGACTTAACAGCACTGATAAATATACAAAGCTCTACTAACAGTAGGAACAATGGATTTTTGAACAAATGCAGTAATGAGTTAATTTAATGAAATTTTGTGTCATGATTAGAAACAAGACTTTCTTACCATTATCAGAGGCCCAGTCATGCAGGTTGAAGACAGACTTCTAGAACTACAGTACTACAAGTAATATTTCTCTCTTTCTGCTATGGAAAAACAGAGGAAAACTTTCATGCCACTCCTGCAACAAACTAAAGGTCATCCTCTGAACAGTATCCAAAACTTAGTATTAGACATAAATCGCTGTACTGCAGACTCCAATAGTTTGTCAGTAGTTCATTGCTCCATGCAGCAGCAGAAGGAACAAGGCTTGACAGCAAGTATTTAACTAATTGAGTCTAAATCTCTGCATTTGGAAACCCCTTGGTGTTCCAAAACAACTGCTGGCAGCAGTGAAAAGTTCAGCTGCGGATACGCATGTGTTCATGTGAAGGTACAAAGAAACCAAGCACTGGTTTATTGACAGAAAGGAAGGCACGGTCAGCCAGTTCTGCGTAACAGCACAAGCATCCAAACTACAGCTGACAGCCTTCAAAGGGCTTATGGAGCCTCACCCAGAACTGATGTCTCCTTTTTTCCCTTCTAAAAATTTTTTTGTGTTTTCCGCAAAATAAAGGACAACCTTTCCTCAGTCTGTTTGTATTGCCTTCTTTATTTGGGTGTCTTTCCATTCTAATCATTTAGAAGTGTGTAATATTTCTGTTTCTTCACAAATAATTATCCTTTTTACATTACAAAATAATCCCACAGTATAGTTTATGGCTTGTGACAAAACTTTTCTAGCAGTCCAAGTGTTGCTGTGGTGCTGTCACTGCTCTGAGTATCCCTGGCAAGCACAGCAGTCATTCCCTAGTGGTACAAACCTTTCAGCCAGGTACAGGGATAGCTCTACAAGACTGCTTTCCCAGAGGAAGGTGTGTGGCATTAAAAAAGTAACTGTGAAAAGTGTATGAAATTAGGATACAAGCTTTTATTTTCCCTCCACTGTTTTCAATGTTTCGAAAGGATGGCTAAAGCACCTGACACCCTGCTTCTCTCACCTATGAGTTTTCAAATGGGGACGTTGAGATGAGCACAGGAGGAGGCTGACTCAGACACCTTAGTCACGTGGAGGGTACAGCCAGAGCTAACTTTTGGAAGACTCAGATGAGGTGATACACACCTACATTAACTTATGTATCTACATTTCTCTCTCCAATTTAAGGAGAAGAATAATTTAGGTACCTTTCTCAGTACATTGAGATACTGCATTCTTCTCAGACCTTTATATTTAGACTATGAGAGGTTTTGGAAAACATTTAAAAGGTAAAAATAGGAAAAAGCATCCTCAAATATGACGGTTTTACAAAAGGGCAAGGAATCCTTCTGTCCCTTGCTATGCAACCCCGTAATGGTTTTCTTTTGAGACTCTTATTTTTGATTGAAACTGAAAATTAAAGTTTTCAAGGTAGCTAGAATCCATTACAGTTTGCATGTGTAACAAGTTTGATTACAATAGGGGTTTTCACTGCTATGTTATCTGAGAAAATCAAAATGCAAAATATGCAGAGAAGCTGATACAGCCATTATCTTCTTTAATATAAAAAAATATTAAAATTTAGAATTGCCAATATATGTATTTAAATAAATCTTATTCTTACCATAGATCAATAATGATGACTCATGACCTTAGTACATCTTGAAGTTAAGCATCTTACTGTGTATAAACTGTGATGATTTGATGCTTTCACAGATCAGAAACTGTTCTGCAGCTGAGTATCACACACAGTACTGTGTTTTGGGGGGAATTGTTGGAATTTTACATTATACAAATTTATTAATAACACTTTGAGGATTAACATAACATGGTCAAGAAATATAACACTAATAGCAGTCAATCTATCAAACAGACACTATTTCCTACTTTGTTCAGCTCTAACTAGAAGAGTGCAGAAGCTGATTCAGCTGAAAAAACATCTTAATTACAGACCTTTTAGACTATTTAAATTCTATTTTTAGGCAGAAATTACTAGATACTCAGACTATATCTATGGTTTGTGACATTAAATCCTAATTTATATTCAGTTCACCAAAGTGCAGGAATTATTCTTCCTAGTTTGACCTTCTCTCCAGAAAATCACTTCTAGATATTTTGGAATCAGGTATAAATGGACTGAATAAAGTCTAAAACCTGATGGCTGATAAGTATTAATGTCACTTTAGACAAAGTTACTGTCCATGCTAATTTGTATTCAACAGATGGGGAAAAGATGCTGGTGTTAAGTGCACAAGAAGAAAAACAGAGATAAAAATGGAAGCATGCCCATAAACACAATGTCCAAGGAAAAAAATGGATTTTAAAGAACATCTTCTCCTCTTAAGTAACAGATGTTGCTGAACTGATTAAAAACCCAAACATAGCTTTGTGGGTCGTAGTGTGCAACCACAAAATGTATTTATTATATATAAATTATATAAAATAATTATATATATTTTCAATATATATATTGAAAAAATATTTAGTGGCCTTTTAGTTGAAGGAGTGGAATCAACAATATTATGAAAACACAAGACAATAAATTCTCTGAGCACACTAACAGACTAAGCACAATATTAATCAGTCATACATGCATGATTACCTGTTCCCTCAGTTACATTAATGATATTTTCGAGTCCAATTCTTAAAGAAATTGAAAGCTGATTTTTCAGGTGGAAGTGCTTCAAGCAAAGAGTAACGTGGATGGCAGCTGAGATACCTGCAGATGCTCAGATACATACAGGTACAAAATTCAAATATGACATTAGAAGAGAACATCCCCCTTATTCACAGAATAATTCCACATGCAAATTCGCTAGTGAAATCTGTATGGTCCTTTTTCGCATTGTTAAAAATATGATGACAGGAGGAAATGGAATTTGAAGAAACATTCCAATTCCAATTCTCATATTCTCTAGAAATCTGGTCTTTTCTTTTAAGCATGCAAATTTTAATAATCTGAGTCTTCCAATTAAACAATTTTAACACTGTCTGGATTATGTGTATCTACAGTACTTCATATTTTCACACTGATTTTATACTAACTCATTAAATTTTATTGTTGTTGCTGAAAGCTGATAATTGTAGCAAGGTGAATTGGACTGCAATTTTTTAAGAAGAGAGGAGAAAAAAGAAATAGCCTAATGGATGTCTTGGGCTAAGCCTAAGTCTAAGCTTGTCAGTCTATGCAATGTGTCATTACTACTAAATGCATAGCAGTCAGAAGCATTAAGAAAAACTTTACCACTCTCATCAAACAAAAAGGGATGAAATTCTTCAGCAGCTTCTTCCAGTGTCTGTAAGGGTATGCATTACTCTCTAAAACAGAAGATATTTACTCTGAGAGAAAGCTTTTCTTCAGAACTCTTTTAAAATTTAAGTTAAAGGAATAGAGATGAGCTAAGGTATTTCTCTAGCAATCACCATGTCTTTGATCTTTTTCATTCTCTTAGCATCATGGATTTTATCCAAATAACAATAGCTTATCAGCTACAGAATACATACATATGGTATGTTTAGATTACCAGGTAAATGTGTATTTTCTAAAAGCTTTTATGGGATGTGCAAAATATGCTAAAGCAGGAAAACAAACAACTGTGCAATGTAACAAGTATCTGTAATGTTTCTTTATTGGTTTATAGGAATATAAACTAGTAACAGCTAGTAGCAGCTAGTAACAATCTGCCTCTCACAGTTCAGGGCAAAGCCACTGATACACAGCTACTTACTTTGCATTGGCTTCCCTTGGGAAGTTGTTAAGAACACTTATATTCAATGCAGAAATAAACTTTTCACAGCTAATACAGTACGTAAAATTCACAAACTTCTTCAAACACAATGTATAAAGGAAGGATCTAGAGTCTACAGCACTCATACATTAACTGGTTTTCTGTTTTGTCCCATAAATTTTTTATTTTTTTCCATACAAGTCTTCTTCAGTGTTGTCAGAACTGTATTCTCGAAGATGACAGATGGTTACAAAAAGTCTCTACTTAGACACATTACAAAAATGAAATCATAACTGAATAATTGTCTGACTAATGTTAAACCTTTGAGCTTAATGAGGTTTAGTTAAGAATATAAGCTCAGGAGAATACTGTTAATTTTTATACTTGTTTGTGTCCTAGAGAAGAAAGGAATACCATGCAGAAATTCAAACCTGCCTGGCATTGGTTTAATTGAATTGATTAAAATTCAGCGCATTAAACAGGTCAGATCTATGGCTACATGACATCCC
Source organism: Phainopepla nitens (assembly GCA_013400175.1). Classification (NCBI taxonomy): domain Eukaryota; kingdom Metazoa; phylum Chordata; class Aves; order Passeriformes; family Bombycillidae; genus Phainopepla; species Phainopepla nitens. The sequence goes on along the minus strand of VXBQ01012965.1, from coordinate 62,578 downwards.
AAAACCATGATTATCTTCCAATTTTGGATCAACAGTGTCTTGCTAAGGTTCATTTTGACCCTCACTCTAATCCAGCACATTCTGAGAACTAAAACTTTGGAAGAGTGGGTAACGAACTACAACCCAACACAAAACTTCAGCTGAAACTTTTGAATTGTGGAATTAAATCAAAACAATGCTTTCAATTTGGTAGTGGCATATCTGACCGAGACTAAAGACATGATGAAGTCAATAAAATAAAATCTTGTAAAATAATCTTCATTATTAATCCTCATTCAGTGCACAGAATGGCACTTTTGAACTATCTTGTGCAACACAGTGAAGTACATGAATTGCAATAGGTGGAATGAAGAACTGAGCAAAGAAAATATGCACTCACAATGAGACCTGAGGCAGACGTTATTAGTCAAAAGGCATCTTAGGTGGTGATTTTAACACTTAAGAAAAGTTAGTAACTGTAAAATTCCTATGCTTCACATTTTAGATAAGAGCTCTCACTTCTGCAAATATTCATCAGCATCTCTAGAGTAAACCCCTTATTATACTGAGTTGAAAGACATACAGATCAGTTGAATCGATTTCCTGGGAGATGCTTGAGGGAGTGTAGTCAAATTTCTGCTTCACAGTAACATGTGGAAGTTACTACTTCAGACTCTGTATTTTGTTTTGCCGTGATCATTGATAACACATATGTGCTGAAAAAACCAGAACAAATTGCAAAAGTATGGTTAAGTACATTATTAATTATTAATTAATTGTTCAAAAATACTTAGGCTTGGCCAACCTAGTGATCTTCCGATTACTCTTTCCTTTCCAGACATCTGGAGGTGAATTCTGATTTCACTTTCTACCTACAGCAAGTTTTCCCACTTGGAATTCCCAGCTTTGATGTGCATCCCTGGGAGTACCACAAGAAGCAAAGGAAAGGTTTTTTGCCTTTATTCCATCCTCACTTCTCTGAGAAAAGGGACAGGCAACACAGCATTCAGACAACCCATCTGACCTGTGCCTGAGTTTCACTTTTGCTGCTGTCTCTGCACATACTGGCAATGGTGGACCTGAGAAGCCCTAGGCTCACAGAAGATGGAAATTTAGGGAACTCTTAGGGAGAGGGAACTGTTCACAGTGCTGAGCTCTTTTGGACTCTTTTGGATTATTTGAGGTTTTGCAGGGAGTTTTGCACTCATTGAAAGGATCCCAAATCCCAACCACATCAAAGACATACCTCCAAAAGGCCCCAAGGAGAAGACAAATTATAGGATATTTATGGGAATAAATGTGGGAAAAGTAGATCAGTGACTTTTAAAACTATTTTTTCAAGAAGAAACTTACGTTTAGATCTCTGAAGTGCTCATTGTAGTCTAAGGCATAACCTACCACAAATAAATCTGGAATTTCAAATCCGTAATCTGTATTGAGACAAATAACAAACACTATCAATACAAGATCAGTGGCCGTTATAAGCCCTTAAATTCATATGTCATTCTCGACAAGCAAACTCTACTTATATGTAGTCAGTTGGGGCTATGATACTTTTGAATCTGAGACATCAGGGTCAGCAGCAGCCCCAGAACCTGTTCCCAGTCATACAGTACTTGTGAGAGGGATGTGAATAGTGAGAGGAGAGGATAATTTTGTATAAAATTATCACTGGCACATTGTGGAAGGAAGCCAAAATCAGAGCTGGAATATTCTGCTTGCATTTGGAAGTCCATTGGTATATACGTGTGATGATTACTGTCCCGTATCACAGTAATGATGGAAAAATGTAGAATATTAAATCAGAAGTAACTTTTAGAGCTTTATATATTTTCTGCTAAAATAGCAAAATTTATCTTGTATTTTATGCTACCAAAGCATGTCAAATGCTTCTTAAAGTCCCAACCTTATGAAGATTCAAGCACATGCTTAACAAAGTAAATGCATGCAGTGCACTTCAATTATACAACTTACACATCTGAAGCTAAGCACAGACAAGCATCTTTTTGAGTGTGAAGGTCTGCGTGCAACATCAGCACTACGTAAAACAAGTTAGACTCTTTCCAAATTGTTCTCTAAATAACTAGAGGAAACCCCAATCTTATGGCCACAAAAATAGGTCCACATAAAAAATTTTACAGGTATTCAGGTAAGGACTTTATTCAGTTGTTTAAAATTGGGGGTTATATGCTTTGGAATTGTAAATTTAGGTAAGTGAGGAAATGATACAGCATTGTCAGTGATTTACAAAAGAGATCCCTGATGTTTTATAAAATTCATCCCACTAAGAATAAACAAGGATAAAATTTGTTTCATTTAAAAGTTAATACATAAAAATATAAAGCTACCCTTCATTAAGTAATTTTATTGCCTCTTTTATATGTTTAACATTAGTGAATCAAGTCAAATATATGCCCTAATTTACTGGATTAAATTCTAAATGTTAAAAATACCACTCCACTGTATAAAAAGTTGTACAACAAGATGTTTGGATCATAGTTCAGATAACAGGGCTAAAACCTCAGGGCCATGCCCAACATTTAAGTAACCTTGGTTCATAAATTTTTCCTCTCTCCCACATGCCAAATCAAAACCCTTCATGCTGCCTCCTGGTACTCACCTGCCTACTCTCCTTCTACCCTCCTCCCCAGCTCAGCTGACCAGAGACTTCTTCAGTAGCAAATACTGGTCGATCTCTTCTAGATGGATCTATTCTTTTCGTATTTAGCCACATACCTGTTATTACATCATTTATTCTAAATAAGCCTAAAATGACAATTTCTTGGTATAGCTCCATTTACAGCTTCATCCTAACACAGTATAAGGACCAATAATTTAGAGAGAAGTGGTGCTGGTGTGGTGCAAACTGAGCAGCAGGAGAAAGTTTAAAAAGTCCAATTCATCTCCTGTTTTTTAGGGGGTGGAATTTAATTATAATATCAGTGTTTTCCCTTTGAATAATAATGCTTAAAAAAGAAAACTAGAAGTGTTATTCTGAATAAAAAATTGTAAAACTTGTTAATACTTAGTCACCATTAAACACCTTTCATACTCAGATGGAATCCTGCAGCTCCTCCAGAGAGATGCAATGAGGAAGGAAAAAGAAGAAATGGATATTCTCTTCAATATTGTTTGTCAGAGACAGAAGATAAAACACTCACCTTTCATTGATAAAATTAAACCCTTTCAAATGAAGTTAGCATTCTGCAGAAAACCTAAGTAGGGTAGGCTTTTCAAATGACACTTTTACAAATCCTTCCACTGCATCCCATAGACCCATCGACAAATGGTATTTCACAGTGCTTCTAGCAGTCCACACAATGTTATGAAAGGCAAGTGATGGAGCAGTGGTAACTTCTAATGTCAAGTAGAGATTTTTCAGAACACTTACAATCTGGTCTGTACCCATCAGGCCGAGATGTTCTTTTCACCAACAAACTGTAATTAAAAATAAACTCCATTTAAGTCTAGATATGTAATATCTGGATTACATATTTATTTTTTATTACAATACAATTCCAATATGAATAACACACATAAAAACTATTCCTTTTATCAAAAATCTTCCGAGCCGTTTGAGTCCCTGCTCTTTTTCTGTTTCTCTTCCTGACAACATCCTGATTGCAGGGAAGAGCTGGGTGTATTCCCCTCCCAAGTCCATCAGTGCCAGTCTTGAAATGGCTGGAGGGTCATTGCCAAGGCAGAACAATACAAAAGCATTTCCTCTCCTTTCCCTCACCCTCCCCTTAGTGACTCAGGCAGCTCCTCTGCACAGCTCTCCTTCATACTGCAGCGTCACATTAAAGCAGGATCTCTGAATGGGAATCTACTCTGGAAAACATGCTGGACTAGACCAATCAATTACTAAGTTTTGTGATCATTTTACTTACCTTGCCACTTTAATCATTTTTGGCTTGTATTTTTCTATATTGTTAAGCAGAACCTTCATGGTCCTTCCAGTTCCAACAATATCCTTATAAAACAAGAAAAATAAAGTAAGTAAAACACAAAGGAATGCTGAAAGGAGGAAATCTGGGCAGCGACTGAGAAGTTCCACATTCTTATTTTGTGGAGATGATTTATTTTTCCAGTGCATTGTAAACCACATCCCAAAAAAGCTTATAATTGAGCTTACACTCTTGAAAGCAAGCACTTTCTATTCATAAAATTATCAGTTAAAGGACTGTTCACTTCCTCTTGAAAACAGCTTTGTTGCAAGTACTTGGGATGTAACTCGGGACTGGAGATGACTCTACTGGGTATTGCAAGAACACAGGGATCAGACTTTTCATATTATGCTTGAGATCACAGTATGTCAACGTCTCCATGTCAGGACTAAATCTGCCCTATTTGTCGTTTTATCAGCACAGTACAAATGCAGTTTCTCCAGAGCTGCCATATCCAATATCATCTCAATGAGATCAGTAGGTACCTGGCTAGAAAACTGACCATGGAGAGCAGCTGTTGATCCTGAACTCTGGGGGTGGATTAGCAACACCTTGTCTCTGCCCTCCAGCTGTTTAATAGCATTAACAAAATTTGTTGTGGACATTTTTAATTTCTATTAGAGCAGCTGGAATGAGTAAACTGGGGCTCTTAGCAGCTATTCAGGTAACCAGCCATCTCTGTGGCTGATAGGTTTTTTCCATCCTTTGCTAAGAGAAGAAATTTCATCAGTATACAGTTCATTACACTGTCCAGCTTACTTCCCACACAAGCAGACTGGTTCTGGAATGCCAGGCAGATCCTAATGTGCTCTCTAGCTGTCCCAGTTGCTTATTCAACATTTTCCAAGGGAATCACCTATCTTAATTATATGAGAATCTGGAGCACCAGTGAGGTGACATGCTCTTTCCCTCTACAACTGAACACTGCTGACTTATATCAGCAACAGCTCTGTCTTGGGCTGTCCCCTGGGGACAATGCTGGCTGGAGTCGGGGCCTTGAGGGAATGACTGACACTCCCAACCAGACTGTGAACAGCCCTGTAAAGCATATGCAGGGCCACTGTTTCAGAATAAAGCAGAAACAAAGACTCTTGGGTATCACAAGGAAGAGCACCAGTCAGAGTGACAGAAATGTAGTTTGATTTGTCATGCAATTGCAAAAAGACTGAGAGGCCTTTAAGCAAATCAATCCCCTTCCCTCTTCACCACCTCCGAAAGAAGGGTAAACACAGACAGGATTTAGAAACTGAACAGCCAACCATGATTTGGCTGTGTGACTCTATGTAAGTACAATGTGACAGAAGCACCCAACTTACCTCCACAATTAGAACATTCTGGAAGGAACAAACAAAAAGGAATATAATTACATAATATTCATATAGGAAAAGAAACAAATATTTTAAACAGGAAAATGAAGATGGGTCCGTGTGCATATGTACAACATAGTAGGACACAAGGAGTTTCCTGTTTCATTTTTGTGTCCTGAAAAAGAGCCAGCCATAAGAGCAAGCCCTGCAGTCAGGGACCACAACTTAATTCAGCTCTGTGTAGATTATCCATTTTGTCCAAGAACAGATGTAGCTTTGGAAAATAAAATTAGATGGAAGAAATCCAAATAGGATGAGCTTAACTTCATTCCAGCATCTCTTGCTGTGTACTGCAGTTCACTAAAATACTATTTCCAGTGTTAGTATGAGAATACAACAATAATATTATTTCTTTATAAATGCTCTTCCTCCCTCCACCCACACCCCAGCAACTTCACAGTAAAGGATTAGAGGCCAAGTTGTAACACCCACTCTCATCCTGCAAAGCACCCTCTTTCTCTTCAGATACTACTGCTGAAATCAGTATTATTTGAAGAGGACTGGCCCAGCCAAGAGCAGTGATGTCCAGCTTTATGACAGTATCATCACGCAGGCTGAATCTTTTTGCTGAAATGCTTCATCAGGTTCATAAATATTACAATGTCTAAGGAGATGTCAGTTCTACTAAAAGCCATAATAAGATGCAATGTCCTTATTAGAAGAAATAAAAATCTATTTATTAGTAGGCATGATCATATGCATGATCAAAAGGATGGACTCTTTCAATTTTGCATTAAGGTCTACTTTCTGATGTGAAACCTGCAGTAGCAAGAGGAAAGTAATTTCAAAAATACCTTTATCTATCTATCAATGTATACACCTTACATGGATGTGCAGGCTGTGTGTCCTGCAAAACCTCGAGACCACATAGTTTCATATCCATGCAGTATCCACCAGCCTAGTTTACAATCCACTTCCTTTCTATCAGGCTTGCTGGCTTTGCTACGTACATAACATGGAGACTGTTTAACTTCCTTTTCCATAACAGAAACCCAAGGCTGAGAGTTGTAAGAGAGACTTAAACACATGGAGAAGGAGTGTGTGAAAGGAGCATGCTCACAACCAGCACACCTTTAACAGCTTCATTAACCGATATGTAAATAATTTTTAATCTTCAAACCAGAAATTATTAATATAGATTATCCATATTTATATTCATACTGCAGGTCTTCCTAACACTCACAGTGCTTGCTAGGGAGACATGGCATACTTCATGCATTAAGCACTGCAGAAATGTTACCACACACTGTATTATACCTGGATGCTTCTGAAATGGCAAAACACTTGGTAAAGGCGTGGAGGGAACTCCCGGTAGCAGTTGAGCAAATGTCAGCAATGGAGATACCACTCAAGAAAGCCACTAATTTAGACTTAACTCTGGTAGAATGTATATTAATCTTGGAGGGAGGCTCCTTTTTGGTGTTTTCATAACAGGTTTCACTGGTGGTTATCCTGCTTGGCACTCCTGACTTTCAACCTCTCAGCTGCTGACACAGACAACTTTGGATTTCAAACACCTAGTCCTGTGAAGGCAAAAAGTTAAAGGCCTCTTAACAACAGAAGTCTGAAGACACTCTGCCTCTAGCAACTTATCCTTTCAAGAAAGAATGGAAGTATAGCAGTTGTCTAGATAAGATGAAGAGCCAAAACCATGTTCAGGAGAAGCTTATGACAGGTGTGTAGGAATATTTTTTTTTTTGAAGGAAACCATTTGGATCCAAAACTAATTTGGTTTTCATCTGGCTTCCTGTATGAAGTCTTAAGTGGGAAAAACACTTCTGAGGACTAGCTCTGGACACCTGGGTCTGAGGCATAAGGAAATTACTTGATTCAGTCAGTGGACACCTGAGCAGGAGTAATGGCTTAACCACTCCAAGGAACCTGTGCAGCTGGTGATATATGTAAATGTTGATGTGTTTATAGACACACACATGCACACACACACATGCACACGATATAGGAAGAGAGCAAAAGAGTTGACAAGGAAAGAACCTCACCAGAACTAAAAATGGAAATGAACTCTTTCAGTACCAGGCCCAGGGAGACCAAACACAGCCCACAGATCTCAAGGCAGTTCCACAGTGTTGAGACAGGTTAAACAAAGTCAGTCTGTGAGTCAGGGTCTGGGTCAATGTTTTCAGTAATGTACAGGTTTTGGCTGTAGCTGAGCTGAAGGTTCCCACAGCACAGATCAGGCATGGAGTAAGAGCCCAGGGCTGAGCTGGTGTTCCTGTGCCCACAGGTGTGAGTAGAGGCCCCAAGGGACACAGCTCATGGCCTTTAGCATCTATTAGTGCATCTCTTAGTGCACTGGGGCAGATTGAGAGAAAAGTAAAATCCTGGGACATTTCATTGACAGACAAATTTCTTTGCTACAACATTTGCTTCAGCGTTCTGTCAAGATCAACAGTAGGGATTCTCTTGCTTGCTCACACGTGGAAATCACAAAGTTGGACAGAATGAGGGGACAGAAGCCTCCCTGGCCATGGAACTTGTGTTAATAGGTAGGGAGGAGTGGACCTTACTATTTAATTTGTGAGAAAAAAAACCATAGACATTAATAGAAAATGGGTCTGAAGAGACCATGAAAGATTATCTTCTGTTGGGCTATAGCAGAAATTTTAAACTATCCTTCACAGATATCTGATTTACCTCTTCTAGAACATGATGAGTACTTCAGAACCTCCCCAGGGAATGTGTTTCAATTCCTCCTTATCTAAGAGCAAAAATACAATTACAAAACTTCTGTTGATATTTGGCCTGAATTTGTTTTGAAGAGAACATGGAAAAAGCATTGTTTTCTTCTCTTTTTTCTTCTATATTTGAAAGACATATTTCCTCAGTTTCTTCTTCTTCAGATTAAACAACCTCTATTTATCCAACATTTTCTCACAAGTTGTATTTCTTAGCTTTCTAACCATTCTTTGCTTCTCCTCTGCAATCAGTCCGGTTGGTCAGAATCCTTCTCCACTTGTGGTGTTCCAAACCAGAAAGAAGTCTTTTCCAGTGTCCAGAGGAATAAAAGAACCACTTTGTATGCTTTATAAATAATCCTCCTTTCTATGTATCCCGATACAACAATTATATCCTTTATAAAAATATACTGGTGTCTCACGTGCAACTTGTGATCAACCTATTGTCTACAGGACTGTTGCTGAGTCAGTGTTCCCTCACTTGCATTTATGCAAAAGATTACTTCTGTATAAACACAGAAGTTGGTATTCGTCTTTATTGTCGTTACATGTCATTCTTTGAACCAAACTCTTAAAATAATTTCTTAAGATCATAATATCTTGTAGTATTTTTCCAGGTAGTATGAGTACCATTAAATGCTAATTCCATCTTTTCAATCATGAATTAAATATCGTATAGTCCCTGGAGAGTGTGCTTTAATGCATCTCGTCTGACAGTGAAGAATAATTAACTGTTTCTTGAGAACAGCTTTCCAACCAGTTTTACATCTGTCTAATAGAAATTTAATCTTGTCTGTGTTTCCTTATCGCGAATGACTCATATGAAGGAAAGAGGATTAACATGGATCCAGACATGCCTGAAAGGTTTGTCTGGCTACAGGAGTGATAGTCACCTGCACATGACTTCAGCTGAAGTGTAAGATCAAATATTTATTGACTAACTTGAGAAGGAAGGATTTTAGTGGATGCTCTCTTTCATCCATAGAGTCAATGAGTCCCACTCCTTGCAAATTGTATACATTGGGAAGTTTCTATAAGATGTCTAGGCCAGAAAATACAAATGCTGTTTTGTATTATGTCCATTCTCATTATTTCCAAAACACTGATGAGGATTTTCTGTACTATGGAGAAAACCTGTATGTAAGGCTTTTGCAGTGGAAAAGCCACTATAAAATATTTAGATATGAAAACATTTTGTAACTATGGATAAGAGACACACATAACTGTTCAGAGTGATACTTTAATCTCTGTCATCATTATGCAGGGTTACTGTGTCTAAAGGCTCCATACTTTTCATTAACTGCTACTTATGACCAAAGGCATTCAGAGTGGTTTGCCATCCTCTGGTACACAAACCCTCTCCTACAAAACACTGTGCTGGGTAACTGACTATATTGCTGCCTATCTCCTGCCTTTCTACTGTTCAAGGAGTCTACAGATAGAAGATTTCAGAAAAGGGATGGAATAGCAGAGTAGTAGAGGAACAAACTGCAAACTGCCACAAAATGCTTTGATATACAGTGTCCAAGACTAGATAGCAGTGATGTCGAACTAAAACTGGTTGAAATAGATTAGTTTATCCTTGATCAGATGGATAGCAGAGTATGAAAGAAGAATGCAATGGATATGACAAATTAATACATTATCACTTATGTCACCATCATCCTAAAGGCACAGCTGGCTGAGCCCAGCACCTCTTGAGAAAGTTCAGTTACGTGGAAGACGTTATTCACCTTCACTGTGAAATCCTCACATGAGCTGGTGATAGCTGGACAAATAGGAAGTTAAAAGACACTGAAGAAAAGATCTTTTCTCAAGTATGTGTGTTTGAAGCTCTTGTACCATATAAATCAAGAATGTTTTGTCCTTTCAGATATATTTGAGGAAATTACAAAGGAGGAAACCACATGAAAAGAAAAATAATCCAGCCTTCTGGATTCTGTCTACTTTTGAAACTCAGAGAACAGGATAGAGGAATATTTAGTGACATGTTGACTAGACTAAAGATGGCTTAATTTCTGAGTAGAGCCGTCTTCACCAACACAGTCTCTGAAGTACATCCAGAAATCTAATGATGGTGGTAATATATCTTACAGTGAGACAGAGTACAGTCAGTTTTTAAAATATGTCCTGGAAAGATTTCATACATAGTCCAAATAAAAAGGAATGCTGGCTTCAGAGAATGAAACACCTTCCTATTGAGTCATTGCAAAAGAATCGACATTGCAAAAGAATAAGCTTCCATTACTGATGGGTCAGAAGGATTGTTGGGAGCTGATAGATTTGGATGATTGTGATTCATTCTGTGTTTACACCAGTTTTTACCAGCTAGCTGGCAGAAGGTAGGCTGGTGCAACACAGAGTCAAAAAATACCTGAAGTTGGAAGGGTCATAAGGACCATTAAGTCCAACTCTCTGCTCTTTGCAGGACTACCTAAAACTAAACCCTATGACATTGAACAGGCGCTTCTTGGAACTCTGACAGGCTTCAGACGCTGACCACTTCCCTGCGGAGCCTGTTCCAGTGACTCGACCACGGTTTCAGTGAAGAACCTTCTCCAGCTGTCCAATCTGAACTTCCCCAGACATGGCTTCATTCCATTTCCTCCTGTCCTGTTGCTGGTCACTAGAGTTGTGTGCACTGCCCATCTTGAGGAAGTTGTAGGCTGTGATGAGGGCTCCCCTCAGCCTTCACCTCCCTGGGCTGGACAACCCAAGTGACCTCAGCTGCTGCTCAGAAGTCTCGCCCTTGAGCCCTTGCACCAACTTGGTTGTCCTGGACACAGTCTGACAGTCAGAAGTCCTTCTTGCATTGTGGCACACCCCAGCACTCAGGGTGAGGCTGCCCCAGAGCAGAGCAGGGCAGGACAATCCCTCCCTTGCCCAGCTGGCCAGGCTGTGCCTGGTGCCCCCAGGACAGGGTTGGCCCTCCTGGCTGCCAGGGCACTGCTGGCTCATGTTCAACTTGCCATGGAGCAGGACCCCAGGTCCCTTTCTGTGGCACTGCTCTCCAGCCTCTCATTGCCCAGTCTGTACATATAACAGGGGTTTCCCTGGCCCAGGTGGAGAATCTTGGTAAATTTCATAGGATTGGTGATTGCCCAGTTCTCCAGTCTATGCAGATTTCTCTGTAAGGCCCCTCTACCTTGAGGGAGTCCAAAGCCCCTCCCATTTTAGCATCATTGGCAAATTTTCTTAATATACATTTTATTTATCGGTCCAGATCTTTTATAAAAACATTAAAGTGCAGTGGCCTTAAAATTGTCCTCTGTGGTTTTGAATGCAAAGGGGTGCTGTGAAGTTTAAAATTCTCCAGTTTTGAGTGATCAGAGCACCCACAACTTGCAACTTTGTACATGAACATTTGAACTGAGCAAAAATAGTATTTGTGGTGTGAGCTGGATCTCCACAAAAATAAAATTTGCACTTCCATATTCATTTCTAGACAGTAGTAAAAGTGGCCCATAGCAGCATGTCTTGGGTCATCTGGAAAAAGGAGGTTTTTGACAATACTAGTACTATGTAAAATAAAGAAGAAATAATTTCTAATGCCCAGGTAGCATGCGAATTTGTCTCTCATGCTAAAGAGAATTCTCTATGAATGGTAATTGTTTTTAATAAGGAACAGAAAACATGCAAAAATTGAAAATCTGACATTTACTGCTTTTTAAAGCCACACAAGTTTATACACTACAAGAAAGTTTGTTGTTTTTACAGTACATTTAAAAAAATCCTGACTTACAGTAAAATGAAAACTACTCCAGCACTGAGTCAATACATTTCTATTGTTTACCTTCCCACAGGTCAGTAATAAATGGAACAATGTCAGCTAACAAGACCAAGCAGAGTAATGAGAGCATGTCTGCCTCCTGCCTGACAGTAGTAAGTGCTATGGAAATTATTTTTCATCTTCCTGGAAAAGGGTAACAATTTTTTTTCTAGACCTGGATTTTATGTTCCATTCAGAAGACTGTTTTCAAAGGAAAATTGCTATGAAATAGTAGCACTTTGAAATCAGCACTGAATAAGACTTTGAGGAAAACTGTGTCTTTGAATTAATATAAAATGTGACATTTTAACAAGGTAAAAATTCTACAGTGCACATTTAGAAAGGGAGAGTATTTTCCTGAAAGCTGTAACTATACTTCAGTAATCACATAAACAACTGCATTTAATGCAACACTACAGCTAAGAGGACAAATTCAGTCTTCACATGTATAGCAAGAAAATCAAGTAGGTACATAAAGAGGGTATTTTCTCCTTAAATGTTTCAGCACAAAATCAGCAGAATACCATACACACAGTTTTTTGGGTTTTTCTGTTGGTTTTTTTTTTTTTAATTTAATAGAAAGAAAAGAACAGAAAGAACTTAAAACTGAGAAAATAAAAATTATTTGAGAACTGAAAAACTACTCTAGAGTGAAGTAAGGTTTGTAGCAGGAAGTAATAGCTTTTATTTAATTAACAGCCCATTTCCCAGTGGGGGAACATTTTTCACAAAAGAACTTTGACCTTTCAGCCCACAGCCTCAGAGAGACCACAAAATACCTTCAACAGCTGAGCCTGGGAACAAAAATTCAGAACTGCTGTATGCACTCAAAATCCTGGACTGAATAAAACAGTGGCTTTACAGCACATAATAATCCTCCACTGCAGCTGCCCTTCAACTCATTTATCAATGTTCCACAGCTGATAATTTCCTCTCTTATTTTAGCTCAGAGGAATTCTTAACATTTTTATCTGCCCCTCTGGTCACAGGGCAGGTGATTATGTAAGGCAATCACTTCTCTTATCCCAAACTCTCTGATTACAACATTAGGTTAAAATTAAGAGTTTCTACCAATCTGTACTTAGCTTGAAGCTGCTGATTCTATTCAGACCAACACATAGATCTGCATGCCTGAAATTTCATTTCTTCCAACTATATCAGTTGCCTACTATTAATTTCCTGTTGTTCATTCCACCTTCAAACCTTGTCTAATTTACATTCTACAGTATGCCAGTACTGTACAGCAGGCTCCCAGTGGATTAGTTTATCTAAAAGAAGCTTAAGTAATGACTGTGTGATAGGCAAATATGCAACCATATGGCAATATAAATTTGGTAATGGCAAACTGCTTAATCCAGTAGGCAAAGGTATAAAAAAGGCCATAGTAAAATACAAAAAACTGTTCACATTCAGAAAAGAAAATTAGGGTCACCATTTTAGCAGTGATGACAGTTGACTCTTGGTATATAACATGCCTGATATATGGAGGCTTCTCCATCAAGTCTCTAAATCAAAATTGTTGGTAGTTCAAAAGATACACTGTAGGTACAGTGAAGAAATTATCATTTGGGACCCTTCATTTTAATCACTCAGAAGTTCAGACAAGATGCTTTTTGGGCATTAAGATAAATGAATCTCTAAAGAAAGCCCTGTCTGTGATCAGGCCAATTAACTGTCCTGGGAAGGAAAAAAAGAAAGGGGAAAAAAATGAACCTTAAGATTGGCATAATTTGGACTGATGGAAATACTTTTATCTTCAAGTCCCCATTGATATCGTGAATTCTTTCCTGTCTCTCTCTTGGATAGAACTATTCTTAAGCTACGTGGGGGTACTTGTAACATGTTGTTAGTTATATCAGCTTGCAAAGTACGCATGAATACCCAATGTCAAGAAAAGGTGAGTTCATTTATTTGTCCAGTTCTACGAGTGAAAGCATATTTGTAAAAAAAACCTCCGAAACCCCCACCACCTTCCCCCCACAAAATCTCTTTTTTATAAATCTCTATTTCTTGTTTTGTTTTGTTTTATGGGGGTTAGGGGATAAAAAGCAACAATATAGTGTATTTTCATTCCCTTCAGATCCATTTCCATCCAGTAGTCTGCATTTTCAGTTAGATTCTTTCTGAAGACACCTTTTTTTGTGTACTCCATATCATCAGAACTACATAAATTGATAATGTGATTCTTCAAACTGAATTTTTAATGGATTATCAGTTTACTCATCATACATGCAGTACTTGCTTTCTTAGCATTGTATTTGGGGAACTTCAGGTACAAGTGGTTAAACAAGACAATTCATGACAGTGCCATAGAGCTGACGAATCACCATCAAATAAAAATTAAAGAAAAATGCATCAAATTGCAGTGAAGAGGTTTAAAGGAAGCTACAAGGACTCTTGTGAGAAATGAAATAATTTTATGTTAAGCACACAGGAATGAAATCCACAGATATTAACACTTCATCACAATAATAATATAAAAATAATATCAGAAAATAATATGAAATACTTCTGTAAAATGAGACATCTAGCTAGGAACTTCCTACAGGGTTCTAGAAAAGGTCACATATGTCTGATTTTAATCTTTTCTGCTGGGCTCATCCACATTTTACAGCACACTTGGAAGGACAGATATGACATCTCAAAAGTGTTTTTTTTTCAGACACTTGGTTTGGTCAGTAGCAGCTGCTGATGGGAGCAAATTGGTTAATGTGACAAGAGTCCATGTATACAAACTCCAGCTATTTAAATTGTGGAAAACAAGTTCAGAATGTCCAAGAGTTAACAGAGTAGGGGACATAATGGAGGACCTGATGCTTTGTTCTTAGAAAGCATTGTTTCGAATGCTGTGCACACTCATGTTCCACTTGCAGCCATCTTCACAGCATCCTTCTGTAGTGCATAAAAAGTAGAGCAAACTACCATAATTAATCTAAAGGTAATTCAGAAATTACTCATATATCCATTTTCTCACTTGCATGAAGGAGCAAGAAGTCTTCTGGTCATCTGGAATTGGATGAGGATTTTTTGGACATAGGTAAAACAGGATTATGAACAGGTATGATGTAGAAGCAGGGAGACAGTGGCTAAGCACAGCCCATGTGAAAAATGGGATAGGAAGGTTATAAAGGTTTTTTTACACTTTCCTTCCTCCAGAACAATAACAACAAAAGAAAATAATAGTGAACAGTAGAACAGACTACCTAAGGAAGAAGTGCAAAGAAAGGTGATTGACTTTGGAGAAGGAATAAATAGTGTCTTTTGCTCAAAAAAAAACGTTAAGGAAGGCAACTGTCAGAAGAATAGACAGTATCAAATCTAATTAAGAAAAAATGCAGAACAACAGAAGTGACTAAGTATGGCAGTTAAGCAGAGGTACTGAAGATATGTAATGCTTCAAGATACATAAAATCAACCTTTGAAAAGATGAAAAAGGCAAGGCTGTATAGTCTGATAGGAATAAAGTAAGATGTTGAAGTGAGCAGGGGACTTGACTATTGCCAAAGTGTATAGTGAATTTTGTATACCTTTATTGTCATATAAATTGTCTCTCATGTACATAGTGCTCTAAAGAGAATGACAGTACTGTTTCTGCAAATTTATGGGTGTTACTCTAGAAAGGAATGCATATAGGGGACGAAATCACAACATTAGTCAAGACAGTGAATACTAATGGAGAGAATAATAAGTATAGAAGCAATAGAATTCTGAGAAACAAACTTGAAATGGTGAGGATAATATGTATACTTATCTACAGAAAAAACATTGTGTTAGGCAGCTGCCACATGTACATTTTTTTAAATACTGACCTGCTAACATATTTAGGAGAATGATAGAGAAACAGCTCTCTGAATGGTTGCAGGGGTCTATGACATGCATAGGAAACAGCTCAATAAAATAGGAATGAAATGAGAGACATAAGAGAAGAAAGTGAGAATGCTTTATGTTCTTGAACATCCTCTCAAATGACAAAACAGGCAAGAAAATGGTGGACAGTGGAGAAATTGATGTAGGCAAGACATATAAAGGAATATGGGAGATTTTGTAGCACAAATCCTGCCTTATGGAATTAAGAGCTGCATGGAGGATATCTTCTTCTGAGTGAAACTGCTTTTTTGTATGAGCTGATCAGTCACTTTAGGACACCATCAGAGTGAGGATGGAGTGCTCAGACTAACACAACAAAGTGCAGAGAAAACACAAGTACTCACTTTCCTTTTTTCTTGATGGCTACTTACTACCTTCTACGCTTCTCTGAAAATGACAAAACCACTGGCAGTCAACAACATGTACTTAATAGGAACAAGGGGAATTCATACAGAACATAAACATTGACAGAATTTTAGAAATTCACTGGCTCCATAATTGTATAGTACTAACTGTATAACTACTCTGTTTTAATTTGAAGTTCTTATTAACTTAAAAACGAATAATGATTATTTTTGCTCACTTTCTGTGCTATATAGAAATAGGGACAATGACAGTAATACACAGATCTAAGTTTGACATCAAATATATTATACAACTGTACAAGTATTTAATTGCAAAAATATATAAAATTTAAATGTATGATTTTATCTGACTTGTCTCATTTGCAAGGAGACAAGTCAAAGTGTTATAGGAGCTTTTTGAAAGGTTACAGGACATATTTTACATATGGAGTGATATACAGAATGATTCCTGTCATTGGAGGCTTTGCACTACAAAACCAGCTCCAAAGATCTTCAGACAAATTATACCTACAAATATACCTACACACAAATATAAGAGTGCTACTCACAACTCTGGTACAGCTGAACCTACTGAAGTTTCTAGATGCTTTAAAATTTACTTTGCTCAAATGCCGCAAATACGTGAAAATATGTTCAGAAATTTTACAGTATTATACAGTATGGTCACACTATTTATACTAAGTAGGTTTATATTGTTTTTTCTTTCACCTCATCTTCATACATTTTCATTGCCATCTTGTTGTGAAACAGATTTCTGAACAGCAATTGATTATCTCCCCTTTTCAAAACATTTTCCCCTTTGCAAACATTAACGATAATTTTTACCCAAGTAAGCATTTCAGCTTTAAAGTAATTGAAAACTAAATACTTTACTATGAAAGCAGATACTGAGAAACTTTATGTTCACTACTTGCATGATTAAAGGAAAGAATTTCAAATTATATTTTTTCTGGATAGAAATGGTTACAAAACATTAGAGTGTTAAGCTATATCAGGATTCATTCTTCAAGTACCTTAATTAGTGATTTGTGTCATGGAAAACTTCATTCTTGCCTCAGTGACTTTCTTCACAGAAAAATAATTTCAAATGGGGGATGAGTTTATCTTCAAGTAACAATTTGGGCAGTTTGGGTCTGTATGCTAACTCTCATAATATTTCTCTTTTGCATGATTTGGGTCATTACACATTTTTGCCAGGCTTATAATCATTTTATAAACAAAAGCATACTATAGAGAAGTACAGGGGAAATATTATTCTGAAGAGCTATTATCCTTAACAGCCTCTTTTTAATTAGCTTTTAAATTTTTTTGCTTTTTTAAAGGTTTCTCAGAAAAAAAACCCCAATTTATTATATACCAGCATGTTCACTCAGTAATCTGTTTTTCCAATAGGCACCAAAGCACAAGCATGCCTTAGTTCTTCACTAAGATTATAGGCTAGCTGAGGTTCCAGGTTAATGAAAGGCAGTTCAACAGTTCAAAATCTCAGAATCTTTTTCTCTAAGTTTCAAAACTGTTCACATTTATTGATCATTTTCAACTTTACAGAAACTTAATGGAACTTATATTCCAAACCCATGCTTCTGCTTTTGAAAACACCTTTCATGATGAGTAAGTTAATGAGATTTAACTCGGTATATTAATTTTTCAAAAGAATTATAATCTTTTCTTATTAAATACTCCAAGCAGGCAGAGGGAGAACACAGCTTGCTTGATAGCAAAGTTGATTTCTCTGAGTGAGTCTTCAACTAATTCACTCAGTGAGGTTGGATGGTTACTGAACTGGCAGTTTGAAAAGCCAGCAGCTAAAGAGAGGTACTAAAAACACTTCAAGGAAAAGATTTACATAGCCTGTAGGAGGCTTTGAATCAGCCCACAAATGGCTGATTAGTAAAATGTGCTGAATACTTGCACTAACTGCTGAAGTCAGCAACAGATGGAGGAGCTGGCATCTGTGGACATAAGGCCACTCCTTCACATATCCAGCTTTAGACATGTAAGCATGAGCATTTGTGCCCAAGCTTT
Source organism: Phainopepla nitens (assembly GCA_013400175.1). Classification (NCBI taxonomy): domain Eukaryota; kingdom Metazoa; phylum Chordata; class Aves; order Passeriformes; family Bombycillidae; genus Phainopepla; species Phainopepla nitens. The sequence goes on along the minus strand of VXBQ01012965.1, from coordinate 44,566 downwards.
GCATTCCAGCTCTTCAAACAGTAAAATAAGTCTTAGGGGACCCCCGTTCTCACGTGTTGTAGGGAAAATGCTATTTCACTATTCCTACATCAGCTGTGTCACAGACAGCCCCACGTACAAACAAGCACCAAATAGAGCCTTTGAGCAGCCCCAGCTCTCCCTCCCTGCCTCACTGCAGCCTCCACACCCAGCTTCCAGCACTGGGCTCCCCTCCTCAGCAGCAATTTATTCCCAAACCAGCCACTTCCCACCTACCCAAGACCCTGGCCTCCTTGCCCAGCTATCTTAAACGATGTTGGTGCTCAGTCTTCTCCCCAAGTCTCCTAGCCTCCCAACGGCCAAATTTTGTGTCCCATTCCACACCTGGGAACAGGAGAGCCATGCCACTGAGAAAAAGATTACCAAGATTTTCATTGTAAGAAAACAATTTGCTCTTTTGATAAGAGCAGGACTAAATAGGGTAAAATCTTCCTTCTCTCTCATACACACGTGGGCACAGAAAAACACACAAAAGTCTTGCAAAAAATAATGTTTTGCCCAGTGAATTCAGATGATACTGGAAATATCATGTCTGGAAATACTATTAACATCTACATCCATTAATCAAGGAAATTTGGGATTGGAAGAGAGGGGAGGAGAGCTGGGCCTAGAAGTTTATCAAGTGTTTAAACTATGTTCAGAAAGAGAAATGTTAAGTAAAATGCACTGCCAGTTCTGCCTGTGAGGTAGAGAAACATATGCAAAATCATCATAGAAAAACAGGTAACTCCAGTGTTTGAATATTAGAAAGTAGCAAATTAATTAATATTTGCCCAGAATATGATTAATGCTTTAGTGGTAATTTGGAAACAACACCCAGCAGGAGTATTTAGAAGTGTAAATTGAGTAAATACATATCACTAAAATATTCTGAGTATAACAGCATTTTTAAATTTCAGTTCTAGTTGCATCAAACCCTATTTAATATTAATGAAATATTTAAAGTTAAATGTTTTTCTTCTTTTTCTTGTGCGCTATAGCACAACAAAACAAAGGAGTTTGCTAGTGCTCCATTTGAGTGCTTTGAAGAAACTGGAATTGTCTAGAATCACCTAATAAAACAGTGACTGCACATACAGTACAAATAACAAGATAAGTATTATGTTGCCTTAATGCATAAGTAAAGAATCCATTTTCTGACCATTTGCAACATAGATCATTTGCCTAATGAAATCAGCCTTCCTTCCTCTTCAAAGTACTGCTTTGTATTACCATGGTTGGATGAAAATGGCCTTTTCAGTGCCTCAAACCACTCTCTCTCCTTACACAAGGCTCAAGCTTAGTGCAGATTCAGTCAGATAGCCAGCCTGATGCCGAAATAAAAAATCTCATTTGATTCTCTGAGGGAAAGGCTCCACAACTGAATTTCGAGCAGTAGGCAAAATGGTATTAAACTCATATGCTGAATTTAACAAGGATATACCCTGTGCAGTTTGCTTGTATGCACCCATTGAAGGCAGAAAAAACAAGGCTCCATGACATAAACAAGCTAAGGGGAAACATTACAGCACAAATTGTGCCCACAATCTCACTGACAGTACATGTATAACTATTAGGAAATCCTGCACAAGATGAAGAGGCTACATTCTGACCTTTTTGGGCATCTGCAATTAGAAAGCAGTGGCATCATTGCAATTTAATAGAGAAGAATAAATAACTTTTATTCCAGTATTATTATCTGATGAAAATCCTATAGCTCTTCTCAGGTATTTTTAGTGAATTAATGTTCTCTCTTAAATTTAAAATGAACAAACCTTGCCAGTCAGCTTTGAAAGATCATCTCCTCCTATTATCTGCATTTCTTGCATGGACTGATCATTCTGAAAGAAGAAAGACAAAACTTTGAAACTGGTTATAAATGAATAAAATAAAAATATAAATGTTACCTTTTTTAAAAATCTTGATTACTAGTCTGAGTCATTAATATTTTCTAATACTTGTTAGTATTGGTGTACAAGAAAACCACACTCTCACTTCTTCCTGTGGCTTCCTGCATCTCCTCCTTGTTTTTGAGCCAACATCAAACTCTAGGCTTTAGTAGACCAGAAAAAGTTGCATCTTTCTTTTTAAAATAATTTCCCTTGCTTGCTATTTCTTAGTATGACAATGGTTGAGTAACATATTTATCCCTTTCAAAATAGGAGGATAGAAGTATCTCAACACTTGGCCAAACACCTGTAAGCACACTCTTGGTTTGGAACAGTTTTTGGAAACACAGGCTAAATGTGCTTACATGTCAGCTCTTTTTGGAGGAATTAATTTCAATTTTTTTTCAGAGGAAAAAAGTTTGGCAAAATTAATCACTTACTATCAAAAATATTTTCAGTGTGCCATACAGTTTCCAGAGTTTTGTTTATTCAACTGACTCAAAGATAAAATCCTTCAGGTCAGTTACTTAAATATGGCCAATCAGGTTGAACTACATGCAACAGAATAGTATGTTTTGATTTTCCCGTTAAAAAAAATCATATTTTTAAAAAATTCTTTTTTTGTTGAGTTTGAAATTCCCTCTGATGGAAAATTCTCAACCAGCTCTAGCTCCAGTTCATTATCAGAACACAAAGCTAAGATCACATAAGGGAGACACGTGGAAGCCCTACTTTTAAGGCAAGACAAAAAAGGCCTTAAAGAAGGTGGCAAATTAAAAAATACACAGTTATGGCCAGGCTACATGAACTTTTCACAAAAAGCAAGAGCAGAAATAAGTATAGTTAATGTGGGTTTTTTGCCAAATTGATGCACGTGCTAATCTAATCTTCCTACCCATAGGAAGATAGCATTAGTCCAATTTTAATAGCAGCTCCAATACCACAATGTGACACTGTGGTTTTCTGGTAACACCAGGAAACTCCATCATTACAAACAACTGACAAATACACAATACTTGAATTCTCTGCTTTTCTTTCCTAAATCCAGCGCTCTGAAGCCAAATGTTTTTCCACAGGTAAATAGTGGCTCATCAGGACTTACGATGTGGGTAAAGATCTACTGGACTAAGGGATTTATAGCTGTTCTTCTTCCCCTCCCAAAGCAGGACAAGCAGAGGCAGCACTCAGAGGGTCAGAGCTGCCCCCTGTGCAGATGGAACCACTCCTGCCCACGCTCACAGCCCAGGGGGCAGAAGTCCAGGGACTTCCAAGCACCTTTGCAGATACCTGATCACAAGCAATCTGGCAAGCCCAGGAACTGTTCGTGGTCCTCATGGGAATGGATTGTCTAAATTACTACAGCCTTCCTCAGTAACTGTAAGCAAAGGTTGTAAAACTGCCCAGATGAGAATTTCTCCAAGTTTGCATTCTGCAGGCCCACCAAAAGGCTCCCTGGCTTTCACTCAGGCTCTACTCTCCACAAAACTCACACCACAGCTTTGTAAGAGGTCCTTAGCAGTCATTGCTTTAAAAGACAGTTTTTAGACCTGCCTTCACTTTTTCTGCATCGGATTTGGGAGCTTTAGATAAATTTCATGCTGCTCTGATCCGTTTCCTGGGAAACAGAGCTAGAGCAGCAATGAAGGTTACATCCCATACATTTTCTAATATAAATTTCAATATTTCTTTTGTTTTTGTAAAGAAAAACAGAAAAAAAAGCCCAAACAACAACACAGCAAGTAACTGATTTCCTCAGAAGATCATTTTAAAACTATGTAAAAAGTGGAGATTGAGAAGATTTTAAGTTCAGGCTTAAAAGCATAAGTGTTTCATTGTAAAGTGAGACAGGTCACTCTTCAGAAGTCAGGCATGTATTCAAGTCAAGACTATTATAAGACTATAAAAAGCAGATTGTTTCTAATATCTACCACAGCATGTGTAACCAAGGCACTGACAAAATATTTTTTCATTTCCAAATGAGAAAGAGTAGAATTTCATTAGCAACCAGCACAGAAGAATTACTGAAGAGGCAGTTTGCCCTTAAGCTGCTAGTTGAGAAAGTGAAAGAGAAAAAAGATAACAGTGAGGTGCAATGATTAATGAATTTATTTATTTTTCACTAAAAAAAAACCCCTCTCTTTCAACAGTATTCACAGCAGCACTGTTTCCCTTGCATTTGGTATTTCTGGCTCCAGCTGAAAGGAAGATGCTGAAATAGCATCTTCATTGCTGGCAAGCAGCTAAGCAAACACAAAAGCCATTGGGAGCAGGAGGATCACAGCATCCCGTCAGTCTCTGCATTCACACATCGGCTGTTGGGACACGACTGCACACATTTATGAAAATCCTGCTGTTCTGACTGCAGAATGAGTGCTGTCAAAGGACAAGGCTGAGTATTCAGGGTGCCTAAAAACCACTTTTTTTTTAATATATGGTTTTTCTATATGCAGCTCAGAATCCCCCACCCACCAACGTATTTTCAAAACATTTAAAGAAATCCCTTGCATCACACTGAGAGCAAGAGAGCAATTCTCTTGCTAAAAAAAAATTAAAAAAAAAAAAAAACCCAGATAATTGATTTTAATGCCATTTATAACCATCTACATTTATCACTTAACTCATGTTGGAAAATACATACCTGCCAAACAGCAAGGCTCAGTACCATGATGTGACATTACCCTGATCATAATGTTCACATAGACAATTTGCACACTGTGGTTGCCATGGGAACCTCAGTGCATTTTTCTGAGTTCTCAGTTTATAATCTCAAAATAACACTGCACTAAATGTTAAGTATAAAATACAATGAATGTCAGGAAAGAAAAAAAATCTGTTTCATTCAGTACCAATTCAGAACTGTTTGTTTAATTTTCATGGTCTCAAGTCATCCAGAGCTTCTTTCTTCTTTTGTGAGCTGTTCCAATTGATAAAATTGAGTCTCTGAGATTTTTTAAAAATGCAGAAATATGAACTGAAGCTTCATTTTCTGTCTCCCAAAGTTCCTCAGTACTTGTTTTCTAAAATCCCTAAACCCTATCAACTTTTTGAAATTTTTTTTTAATATTTGACACTAAATATATTGGATTGGATAGAGACAGCTCTAAATCACACTGTGTTTTGGTTAATGCAGCACAAAATTTATTACAGCTATTTCTGACAAGACGCAATGCACTGTGTCACATCCCCACACCTCATCCCAAGCTATATTTCTATTTTTTTCTGCACTTAATAAATCTGCATTTTCCAGGATAAATCTCAATTTCTTTGGTTTTAATTACTGGGGTGTTTTTCACTTGTCCATCTTTGTTTTATAATTTTATTTAACCCTAGGAATACTTGATGAATTAAAGCAAGAATGTTATTTCCACCACCATTTTTCATGGCATACAACATAAAACTTCAGCTTTCTCTGTAGATTGGAAGTATACATATTTAAATTCCATCTATACTAAGTCATGTGTTTTGAACTGGGTGGGGCACAGAATTATTACATCTCTTTTACATCTCTTGAGATCAACATTTGGATATAGTTCAAGTTACAAGTGAAATGAGTTGGGTGGTCTCAGGAAAATTCATTATAAACAGCATTGCTCATCTGAAAATTGCACCAAACTGTGAACATCTGTTACTCTTCTGAAGAAACAGAATCTGGAATACATTAATACTGGGCTCAGTGAAAAAAAGATTCTTTAATCATGGCAAAAAGTAGCTTTAACAGAACAGTTTAGATGCATAACTAAATTATGAAATATGGACACCAGGTCATTATCACACATCTAATTACTATAGTCTGCCGAGTTCATATGGAATTTCTTAAAATATGTAGTTACCTTTTTCTCCCAAAATTCATCAGGGAAACTCAAAACAAAGAAGAATGTGACCATCAGGTCTGTTCTATGTTGCTTTTGTCCCCCTGGGTGATACACCAGATCCTCCAACCTGAGAATTCCCATGAGGACAGCTCTTTCACTTCACACTATCATTCCACCTCTTACAACTGGGTTTTCCAGGAAGGCTTTGACCAAAAAGAAGTCAATGACAGACCATTCAGCTGTCCCTCAGATCACAGTATGTAACTAAATTGCTTTGCAACCTGCCTCCTGAGAAATACTTCAAAACATGAATGAGTTAGTTGGGGAAGTGTCCGTCTGGCATCTAGAGGATCTGTTAACCTATTCTGGCTAATAGGTAAAGTCAAATTGATATATAAAGAATAGGCTATGAAACACCCTCAGTGAGGCAGCAGAAGTTGAGTGGTAGTAGATTAAATGCTGTACTTAGAAACAACATACACCTGAATCAATACAACATTGGGTTTCTTCTCCCAAAAGCAACAGCTAAGAACAAAAGACCTTAAAGGTGTAGAAAATGAGCTGCCAGTTTTCATGGCAGGCAGCTAGAAGGACTACCCAGGCTCAAGTAGGAACATTCAGAGGGCAACTAGTAAGTACAAGCTGGAGGCTTGTACAAATGAGTGGGAATGATATGGATCACTTGCCAGTAAAGACTGGAAAGTTTGCCTTCCCTTACCCAGAATCAAATGTATACCAAAGGCCAGACTGCAGCCTCTGGGGTACACCCACATTCAAAACAGTCAAGTGCCAGGTCACTGATACATTTCTAAGACGTGCCTTGAATACCTTGCAAACAATCCTACAATGCTGAGCCAAGAGGGAATGGAATCCAGAAACCTGGCACACTCCCACTTCCAGAACATCCCCTTTCCTGCAGGGAAGCTCAGGTGCATGTGCACTGAAGCACTGACAGCTTTGTGCAGCTCTGAAAGCTTTGAGCTGCCTTCCTGAGCTGACCACACCACTGACTGTGTTGCACTGAGACTGGCCTTATTGCTATTGCCAGGATAACAGATGATAGCAAATTTTAAACTGCTGTAGGTGTATGTCTAGCAGAGTTCTAGTTACCACAGTGTAAGACATATTTTACTTCTGTAGGGGTAGATCGACAATGTAACTCATGTGAAGATTTACTTATTTTTTATTCTATTCCTTCCTTGTTGTTATTTCTTAACTAAAAGCTGCACCGCTCAGGTTTGGAACTGCTTCAAATTCAGGCTAGTCTATCCAGTTCCAGGGAAGGCCAGAGTTTTGCAATGAGGAAGTTGGCTTTGGGCAGAGAAAGACAAACAATGAACTTACTGACAGCAAGGTACTCCTTATCAGCTGACCTGTGGTAACACCTGGGTATATTTCTTCCCTACTGTAAAAGCAAGGCAGGTCGTTCAGTTTAAACAACAGTAAGTTATTAAACTTAATAAATGGAATTGCTTGTAATCATCTGTTCAGACACTCAGCAATTTTTTGTGTACCAGGGCTCCTGCATGCCTTCTCTGTATTTAGTCCAAGGAAGGTAAGGTATATTAAAAAAGGGCCAAACTGTCATAAATTGAAGCAGAATTCAGACCAGCTACCTTGGCTAATAAGGATTACAGGCATTAAATTATTTCATTTTTAAATTTCTGGTTAAGCAATTAAATTTTATATACTTGTTTAGCATTTGTTTAAGAATGATGTAGTAAGATTGCAGCACTATGTATCACCATATAGCAGAAACAGCACCCGAACACTTAAAAGGTCAGCAAAAACCAAAATCAAGAATATATGATAACAAAGGTTTTGACTTGTATGTATATCAGAAACACAAGAAATCCTCAAAACTCAGGTTAGTTTTCACATACCATAGATTTCCTTGTACTCTAGATTATTTTTATTCTCTCAGATAATATTTAAAACACAGAAATTAAATCTGTGTATGTTCCAGGATAAGAAAAAGTATTAACAATTTCACAGGGCTCTTCAGTTATGTAAGGTAAGGTTCAGATCACATCATTTTTCTCCAGAGATGGGAAGCAAATAAATTCTAAAACTTACAGGTAAAAGAAAAATTGAGGAAGCAAACCCTGCAGAACTGCCACAGTCTACTCAGGTACTCCTTCAGGGCTGCCAGGAAGCATTGCTTTTGTGACAATAATACAATACCAGCCCTCACTCTTGGGATAGCAGACTTGGGATGCTTTTCCTCCTCAGCTCCACAAGCCAAAGAGTGTAAGGAAAATTTTCCTCATGCTATGGTAATATAAAAGTCATTGAAGTCATCAATCATGCTATGGCCAACTATGCTGGACTTGGGTAGGAAAATGTCCATTTGGATTCAAGTCCACAGTAACTGGAATATCTGTGTTTTGCCCAACTATTGTTTAGCATTAAATGCATGGACATTACTGCAGTGGAACCAGAAGTCATGTTTCCCAGACTCAACAGAGGATCTTAGCATGCCAGCTTGGACACCACTAGATCCACATGTATGATCTTACCTCATTTTTTAAACTGTGTTGTAAATTAATGATCAAAAGTAAATTAACATTGTGAAAAAACATGTAGTGAGTTTGTAGCTCTGTACTAAAAACCCTGTCCACTTGGGGGTTCTGCAAGCACAAGAGAAAACAGCTTTCTCTAGAATAAACATGAAGTGCTAACCTTCTGACCCCGACTATCATTAGTTCCTAGAATCTGGTGATAAAAAACAGATAGAAGAAGAATCTTGAACTTTGTCAAATAGCCACAGGCAGAGAAAACAGATAAATAGGTGTACGCAAATTCACAGAAGATGAGTCTGATAAAAACTTGAAATGCTTAGTCCCTTCCAGCAGTCTGGAGCTTAGTTTATCATTGACTCTCACAACTCAGTACCACTCTCTTCCATACTACTGGCTTTAGTCCCTTGGCTAATGACAACTTGGAAACTTTCAACAGTACACATATTTTTTTGTGAATTTTCTTGCATAGTTGCTTTATAGTATCCCATCTGTATTTAAAGATTTTAACTCCTGTCTATCAAATGAGGAGGGAAAAGAATTTTGTATCTGTCACACAGATCAGCACTGCAATTACAGAGGAGTTCCTGCTATTGCCATATTCCTTTAGAGTAACCCTTTTGGTCTATGCCTTACAGATCTGCTGGGATGTGACACTGCACAAACATTACACATGTTATGATCTGATTTAAGAAACAGTATTTAAGATGCCAGTAAAAGGGAGTCATCAAAGTCCTTGAGAAAAATTAGAACCCTGTGGCTTCTTTTAATTAATTTTGCCCCATTTCAGATCTTAATATGAAAAACTCACATATTAAATGGTACTACTAGCGTACAAGTAATGTGATATTTTTCCAATGCATAAGGATTTCACAGTACTTTCAGACTCATCAGATCTTTTTTTTTCAACAGGATTAGTGACCATTAAGTTCTGGACCTATTTTACATGTAAGATCCTATCTCCCTGTCACTGTAAAATCCATGAAGCAGGATGACACATAGTATTGCTGCAAATGCCATAACTTAGTAGTAGCTTGGTGTATTTCTGGCAGAATATGAAACAAAACATTTTACAAAACCAAACTGCAGTATATTAGGCTTTATAAGAAACCACTGCTTTACAACAAATACTGTATCCAGGGGAATCTATTTGAAAAGATGAACAGTAGGATGCTTCTAATAAAATCCCTTGATGCTCTGAATCTGTTCTAGAACTGGTCAGTTTCAAAAACATCTACAGTCTTCAATGTTAAGATGTTCCAGGAACCTGGATTGCTTAAAAATACCAAAGATTTAAGCTCACAAAAAAAACCCAACTCATATAAAAAAAACCTTAAGAAAAAGGAACTTCAGTTCTTAAACTCAGTTTATGCATAGTAGCTGTACCCTATGCAATATACTGTAATCCAAGACATTTATTTCAAATTAGAAGAATTTTTCAAAAGAAAACATTACAGCTCGTAAGAAGAACGTGACCCTTGGAGAGACAAATTTTTCAAAAATATTAGAAAATACCTCTGTGGAGTTTATATTAGATCTGAAATCCAGAAGAACACAGTACCAATCCACAATATAGGAAAACTAATTTTTTTTTAAAATTTTAAAAATGTAATTCCATAGCTAAAAATCATATGAAGAAAGTATGAAGGAAGGTAATACCTAAGCTGGAAACAACAGATAAAAATGAAAAGTAGCTTTAAAAAGCATGTAGTTACTTGCTTTAATATGCTCCATAAATGCTTTAAAACAATACTCTGGTATTTCTGAAAAGCTGTAGGACAGCTCAGTATCACTCTGCCTTCACTGCCACATCTGCTCTAGTTCTGTCCCCATGGCAATCAGGTCACTTCCTACTCAGTTCTCCCTCGGCTGAGTTGTTTGGTTACCCCAAATCTTTCATATGTGAGTCACTGAAACACTTACTCATACTTTAAAAAAATCACTAAGATTTCAGATGGTGCTAACATATTCAAGTGATGTGTAGGTGTGTTATCTGATGCATACAGTTACAAAGATCATCCTCTATAAGTAAGTTTTACATTAGAGATAAACTGGATAAACTGACTGTATGATAGACTTATGACCTTCTCTGAACTATGCCCACAAACTAACACCTACTTACGTTAGCAGTAGCATCCCAAGCCCTTAAGCACAAAATAAAACTGTATGTTTTGTTTTAAATAAAACACTTTCTTTGAACAAGAAATGAATTTAAGTTCTCATACCTCACAACTCGGCCATCATGTTAAATGGAAGCTGTAGATGCTATGTAGGTGAAAGGAGAGCATCTGCCTCTAGACCTAAGAAGTTGCAAGACCCTGACTTTTAAGTTCACACGTTATTCCATATAGTATGGCCTTCTTCAACTTATCTTAGAACATTATGAAAACTAGTTTGGTACACAAAAATAACTAGAGTTGAAATATCCACACTCCTTCTGATACCTTTGAGGAGCATCACTCAGCTAAAGCAGAGGGTGAGCCTGAGGCTTGCACACATGGTAGTGAGGGTCCCTGACTAAGGGCAGACTCTTTTTTCCAGCAAGAATTATGTTGACTGAAGAATTTACTGCCCACAAGCTGTCCCCAGCTGCTTGTAAGTCTCCCTCTGGCAGGGTCTACTGAGATGCATGTGTGAATCTGGGTTGCTGAAAGCAAATCCAGCAAGCTCAAGGGGTCCAAATAGAAATTCTCTCATAACTGGTGTTATCTGGGCTGAAACAGGTCAGGGAGTGCTCAGAAGCAGCTGAGCTGGCCAGTGTGCTACCTGGAGGGCCTTGCAGTCCCTGAGGAATGAACTGGAGATGGTCACTGCTCCAGCCAGTGCAGGTGCAATCAGAAAAGAGACCCACCTCCAGAGCCTGAGTTTCACACCAAGCCACTGTACCTGATGTACAGATTAATCTAGCAGGAGAGTTTACTCTCAAAGTGCCTGAATTGTGCTGCTACTCTTGTAACACCACCCACAATTTAACCAAAGAGACTGTCATTCTTCTCATTACATTTTTGTGATTTTCTTTTAAAATTTCAACAGTTAGCTGCAAGAATAAGCCTTTGGAATGACTTCCACTACTAACACATTTTCAGCTATTTCTCTGAAAAGTTTGAGTGTCTCTGAGGCTGATATATTGCAGTGAGACACTGCTGCATGTTGATGTGTTGGGGTTTTTTTGTTTCTTTCATGAAAAATACTTTAAACAAGTCTTAGCACTTGAAAAAGGAGCATTTGGACACAGTTTGGAGAACTGTGAATTGTAGTATCTCCAAACACTCAATTCACAAAAAATATGATCTGTTTCCACTGTTCATCACCTTCTTAACCATCTCAAGTCTTACTAAATTTCAGAAAATAACTGAAGCATAAGAGATACAGGGCAAGCACCAATGCCTGCTTAAGATTTGGGAGTGTCTTTGGCATGGAGCTCTAAAAGACCTTTTACTCACTTGTTTTAGCAGGTCTGAGCATTTCATGGAATTTTCACTCAAAAAGATACTACGATTTTGGGATGTAAATGCTATTTTATCCATTCATAGACAAAGAAAGTGCACAGAGATAAAATCCCTTTGGCAATTCAAGGAGCAGATTTCCCAAATATCTCATCATTAGCTTGCCCGTAAGACATCTCTCTGACAACACCATCTACAATCAACAGAACACATTTCTCAGAACAGCAACAACTTTAAGGTCTAGGTCCTGGTAGCTTCTATGGACTAAATGATGTCATGTTTCTGCTGCCCATTAGCATCTAAAACTATATAATGCTGCAAAATTCTCTGTAAAGTTGTTCACTGTCTGCAGTGGTGACATACATCTGAAAAAGGTTAAGAGTATGTTTTATTTTTTGAATGTATAGTACACACACAACAACCTCTCTCCAAATTAAATAAACCACAAATCACTAATTTTCAATTTAAACCACATTTTTGCCTAGATTGAAGTTATTTATTTGCATGTCAAATGTATAATTCACAGATAATTTGGAGTTCAATCCTGTGAAATTATGGTAGAACTTGGCTTTAAAGTTGTCAGAAATTCATTTTATCAAGTAGGCTCCAATCTGTAATTCTTCCACGGCTACACAGCATCAGTATGATGATGCAGTCATCAGCTAAACTGTGTACATGAAGCAAAATAAAGGGAGCTCACAACCTGCCCAAAAGAGAACCTGTAAGTACAAAAACTAATGTGAATTCTCTTTCATCTCAGCATGTACATTTTTCTCAGGAGATCATAAGTTTTGTTTTCCTGTGTGACACAGCAGTGGGGATAAACAATTATTGTAACACCGGTGGAGAGTCTGGGTATGGACATGAATCACTAAATGCAAGCAAGGCAGTTGTTTCTTCTTTGCTGTTAAATTAATAAAACCATTTTGAGGTTACTTGGTTTTCAGGATCAGGATTTCAACATATTATTTTTAAATGCAAAGTTCATAGTGATCTTTAAAAAGCCAAGTTACATACATTAAAATTATACTGAGTAAGAATAGGTTATTATGAAAAGTAGGACTGTATGTTTCATACCACTCTGATTATAGTATGATGCTTCATGCTGTTAAGTCCTTTAGGAATTAAGTACACTCATTTGGTGTATGAGAAGGAAACCTTCAAGGCAGAAAAAGAAATTATTTTACTCCATTTACCAAGCTTTCAACTTACTCATTATCCCTCTGTTTCCTTACTCCTACAGTAGAGAGATTTAGCAAAACTATTTAGTGAGATGGCTTCATACAGCAAAAACATTCAGATTTCTACTAAACAATGGTTGTTTTGTTGCTTGTTTTCAGATTCCTGCAGCGCTAATAGTCCGTTTATGCCAAGACTAATAACCAACAGTTGTAAATATGTTTCAAACAACTGGAGGCTGAAGAGGAAACAGATCATATCAATGAATTTGTTTGTGAACAGAATTCAATGCAACCATTGTGCATGGATTACAGTTCAGCAGTCACATTTTTACTTTTTTTTTTTTATTAGTTATGTTCTGGAAACCATAAATAATGTACTCATTTGAAAGAATTATATGATTTGACCATATCTAAATAATTCTCTGCAAGTTTCCTCTGAAGTTCATTCATATTTGGAGCATCAAACATATCTCTGGGCAACGTGTTCCAGTTCCTCATCAATTTCATAATAATAAAAAAAAATCTCCCTTCTATCCAGTCTAAACCTACCCTCTTTCAATTTAAAGGCATTTCCCCTTGTCCTATCATTCCATAGCCTTGTAAATGTCCCTCTTCACCTTTCTTGTAGGCCCCTTTCAGGTACTGGCTGTCTGCTTTAAGGTCTCCCCAAAGCCTTCTCTTCTCCAGGCTGAACAACCCCAACTGAATCAGTCTCTCTTCCTAGGAGAGGCACCTGTGATCATGGGTGTAGCCTCCTCCAGACTCCCTCCAACAGATCCTTGTCTTTGCTGTACAGAGGACTCCAGAGCTGGATGCAGTACTCCAGGTGGGGTCCCAAAGTTATTCAAAGTAACAGAGTTTGTTATAACAATGTCATTTCAAAATAACAGAGATGGCTGCTCTTCTGCCACTTTAGTCCACACATACAATGAAACAAATCACAAAAGACTTAAGGAAAAGTAACAATCTCATTCCTAGTTTACCTCTCCATGGTTTTCGGTGAAAAAATGTTAGGCTACCAAGATTCACTAGTCCTTCCCCAAGATGTGAGCTTTACTATCATACCTATTTTTTAAACTATAGTAATTAAGAGAATTAGATAGCTATCTGTGGATAACCGTATGGGAATACCAAAGATTTTACAAGAACAGGTAGCAAGGCACATAGAAAGCACACTGGTCTGCCTAATAAAAGTGTGTGGTGTTTCTCCTCTCTTCCATCAGTCCTCACCACCAGTTTCAACAATGATTCTTATCATGATTACTTCTCTTTGTAGCTTTCATTATCCATCCACTAAAGAAGTCTTAATTCACATGCATTTATGTTCTCTTCTATTGAGAGTCTGCTGAGGACTTCTCAAGAAAGTCTGCATACTCCCTGTACTTCTTAATTTTTTCAATTCCATTTAAAAATTGAGATTTGACTTAAAGGTCACATTTGGCATAGCCATGGAACAGGATTAGGTGATATTGTTGCATCTCTTAGTCGTGGATTGGACTTGCTAAGCCAGAACCTCCTCTTCTGTCTGAAGCTGTAACTCAACCTTTACCTTTTCAGCTTGTTCTGAATCGTCTCTTCCACACTGAACAAACAGAAGCCCTAATTATTGTTTACAAACAGTCTACTCTTCTGCCACACTTCTTACAGTATGTGTTTTTACTAAAAGATATCCTATTCACCCCTTCTCTTCACGACATCCACATTCCTCTACTTTTTTTGTTCATTCTCTCTTTTGGTTCATCCTCAAACATTCTTTCTTGTCTAGTCCTATCATTTAATTCAAAACATCCTAGTAAAACATCTTCCTAATTTCTCTGTTGTACTTCCCTCTGGATTCTTCCTAATCAGCTCTTTAATCTCCTAAAGTTATCAATACCACAAATGTATTACGGAATTTCTGGATCCATCATCTCTCCTGCTAGGGTCACATTCTCCTTAGATGACATTCCTCAACTCAACTTCTTCCAGCATTACTTTTCATCCTTGACTTCAACATACCATGCTTCTAAAAATAATTTTGAATTCTCCTTTCAATCTGAAACCCTCACCCACTTTCAACTTCAGAACGCCTATTCCCTGCAGAGGAACAATCACTCAGGAAAAAAAATCAGCATGGTAAAAATTGAATACAGTAAATGTTATTCATTCAGTTTAAAATTCAAAAATCTCTGCAGTCAATTCCACTGTTCCTGACTTATTAAAATCCAACATCTTAGAACCTAATACCTAAAAATCTGCCAAATGCTACCAGTTCTCATGTCAGTGTTTCCAGAAGACAATGTTTTCCCCAAAAACTTGGCATGCATCTTTCTATATAGTCATCATATTTCACATGAGGACTATTGTAGTGCTTCTTGCTCTACCCACTATACTTCTTTCCTTGCTACTCTTGATTTGATTCAAAAAAGTGTATGTTTTCTCTTCTCTGCCTCTTAAAACTAAGAGCTGCTGCTTTTCATTCAGATTTCCATCTGGAAAATTGATTTGTTTTTCCTCTCCATCTACTTCCCAACTTCTATCCTTAACTCTACATGATGCTTCCTATCTGTTTACTCCTGAAATCATATTTTCTAACTCTCATCTTGGTGCTTTCTTTTAATCTGCCCCTTGTAAAATACAGGAAAGTTTCTTGCAAAAATGTAAAAATGTTCAGGCACATATGACAATATTTTGCAAACCAGATAAAACCATCTTGATTATGACAGTATAAGTAGCCACTCATCTCATTAATATCCATAGAATCTAAATGTACTATACTTTTTTCCAATTAATTCATTTGCATAAAGAATCTAACATGCCCAGCTTTCAGCTACTTAATATGAAAGCAAATCCTAACATACCAATTAAGTATGAATTCTAAAGTTTAAATTCTGTAATATTATGACAGGTTTGAAAAACAAAGAGCCATATAAAATTGGTCATATTTGCAATCTCTTTTTCCTGTAATCATATCTGTATGCCAAACAGTAAAGTACAACATTTTCCACTGATACTTAGTAATTAAGGAGTACTTTCACTGATGCCAAGATCTGACTCTGGGTCACAATTACAGCCCATTTTTGCCATTCTATTAAACCAAGAAATCCCACTTTGAATTACAACCCCTAAGAATCAACTAACCTTTTAATATTGAAGCTGGAACAAGGCAATACAAAAATCCCATGAGTTTGAGCTGAAATTAGTTGCTGGATTTAAACAGTTGGAGGGGGGAAGGGAGACATGTCTGAAGGGAGCATATTGAGAGCAGCAGGACTCCCTTCAGGAGAGAAAGAGAGAACAGTTAGTAAAAGGAAGCAGGATAAATAATGTGAGAAGAATGTGTCTGTAAAATTAAAAAGCAATAAAAAAAGAGAGCAGTAACAAGTCTTACCAGAAAGTGAAACAGAAAACACAGAGGAAAGCAAAGGAGTGGAACTGGTGATGCTCCAATATTTTAAGTAGAGTCTTATCTCTAAAGCTGTAATTATTGCCTCTGATTAAAATGTAAAACACTGAGAAAGATATGTTATTACAGAGTAAACTAACATGGAGATTTGGGAGTTTCATAGAAGGCTGGGATAAAGAGTCACTCAGACTAGGTACAGCTACTAAGTTCCTCAAGTGGTCTGAGCCCAGCTATGCTGACAAGGAGACATTCTCCAAAACCTGCAACTGCACAGGACCACAGTGACTGAAGACACAAAGGACAGCAGGTAGTGGTACTGGTGCTTTAGTCAGCTTTACATTTATGCATATCTCATGGACTGCGTCTAGCAATATTAATGTGATTTCCAATTTCTACTGCAGCATCATTCAGCTTCTCAAGACCAGACAGGGATCAAGCACTGATCCAAGCCCTAAATCAAGGACAGCTTCAGCTTCTAAATACATGACACCTGTTTGGAAGTACACATAAGAAAAAATACTATATTTTCAAAAAAGCAGATGCAGGCACTAGTTCTTGGGAAGGTGGTACCTTTCTGATACAGCATGAGGCTAGGATCCAAAGTATGCACAGCCACTAAATGCTAAGATCATCTAGGATTTAGTATTGGTAATTACACCCTTGCACAATAAAATTCTTACTGCTGTTTCAGCTTGATATAACATGATTTTACATTATTTCCTAAGCTAAAGATGTGAAAATCTCCACACTTTTGCAGTACACATCTCCTGCCACTCATGGGTTATGGGTTAGTATGGCTAATAAGATTTGATCCCAAGGTGAGAAATTTTAGAACCAGGATATCTTCATACTGGATAAGAGATAACTCTGTAGGAAAAGCACGTGCATTACCTGTATGGCAGATGCAAAATAAAACCCAATTTGAGTATTTGCTCAGCAGTGTTACTGAAGTGCTATTATAACTGTGCAGAAAAAAAAAAAAGTAGAATTTCCATGTGCCATTATGTGAGACAAACATTATAATTTATTAATTATTTCTGTAATACTGCTGAATACCAAGAAAATAAATAATATTAGTATTTCACTAATACTTCATAGAACTTCATATTCATAGAACTTCACTAGTACTTCTTAGAACTAATTCTTGAAACAGAAGTCCCAGAACTAAATCCTAACCAAATAGCTATAAAAGGTTCTCATTCACTTTTTTTTTTTTTCACACCAAGAAAAAGTTAGACCAGATCTGTGAAAGTTAGGAAAGGTTTATGGTCACTGGGGTCAGAAGAAAATGCCAGCCAACAAACTGTGGAAAGGATGTAGAGTTACTGTGGGACCTACTGCACATAGCAAGCTGCATTTCTGCAAGACTCTATTTATTTAGTGTGCTTCCTCAGAAATTTCTACAACTTACTTATAGAAATGCTCCCTCTCTATGAAACATACTCTGCAAGGTAGAATACAAATTTGTAACCTCTACAATAAGAAATTGTAGTTAGAGATTCCAAAAAATGCTGGGCATCTCACTATCATACCCTCAGTGACACAGATTAATTATTATTGATAATTTCCTCTGAAGGTAACAGGAGGGCTTGATGATTACTTCAACATTGGATTTGATTGAAAGGCTTGTTTCATTTTCTTGTAGAACACTATCATCATCTGGTGGTATATTTTGCTCCTATGCAAACTGCATGCAATGAAGATGAAAGCATCTAATTTACTTAGCATTAAACATTTAGAAGAAGATATAGATTTACCACCTTGCAGTTATACCAAATTATGCGGGGGTGGAAAATGCAGTAACACGAAATTAACTTGACAGAACTGCTGAGGATTTTGAGAACAAACAAAATGCTGACATTTTACATGAATGAAATTTGAATACTTCTCTGTCCAGAAGACAGACAGACTAAAAAAGACAGACTAAATAAAACAATAGAGCTCAAGGATGCCTCATATCCTTATTCGTACTATCTACAAAGTATAAGGGATATGGGTTTTTAAGAAAACCTCACAAGTTTTTCAAACAAAAATATTTTTAACATAGTTTTTCTTATAATTGGAGGTGGAGATACATGCAAAAGTCAACAATTTATTACGACATTCAAACAGAATCTACATAAATCAGTTGCTGACTTACGTGGTAACTTTTCAGTCTAACAAAATCGACTTTCATGGAGATGAACCTTTCTGAATTTCTGCTAAGATTTTTAATGTGCTCCACAAGATCAGCACAGAACTTGTAGCCACCTTTGAGGACACAGAGAACCACAATATCATTGTCTCCAATGTCTTGCATAATATCTTTGGCCAGTCGTTCTGTCCTGGGCAAAAAAAAAAATTAAGGATAAAATAACTTTAGATGTGGATGCTCTAAGTTCATGGTACACTTTACAAACATGCTAAAGTATATGTATTAGTTTTCATGGTGAGAATAAAGCTCAACTGGCATTGCTTAAGTATCCCGACTTCACAGAATCACAGAGTGATTTAGGTTGGAAAAGACCTTCAAGATCACCAAGTCCACCCTTTGACTGATCACCACAATGTCAGGTAGATCATAACAGTGAGTGCCATGTCCAGCCATCTCCTGAACAGCTCCAGAAATGGTGACTCTACCACCTTCCAGGACAGTCCATTCCAATGCTTGGCTGGGTTTGGATCCAGCTCACAGATGGCAAATACAGAGTGATGGATGCAAGATACAAAGCACTGCAATCTGGTTAACCTTAACTGCACAAATTCCCCAGCTATACAAACAGAATCTACACATCTCAGCATATTTTGCCCTCACAAATATGTCAGAGACTCGAGAGAAAAGAATGTGAGTTAGCCTTCCATTTTACCTCACAGGCATTATCAGTATAAAATATACCTACAAACCCCTAACTTGTTAAGTTGGTTAATGCACATGAACAACAGATTAAGTGAAAGATAGGGAAGAATATTTGAAAATTTCATGCTGATTGGCTTTGGAAGATACTACCCCTACAATCTTAAAAAAAAACCAACATAAAAACTAGAAAAAAATAGAGCATCAGTGAAGAGCTTGTAAAGAGTGTATATTATCACCGTTCTGTACAGCTCACTGTTTTATACAGCAGAAATGAAGAATGCAAAGAGCTTCAGTGACTTGTTTGAGGTCACACACAGGCCAATAATCCAGCGAATGCTCCACTGAACCCGGAATTGTGAGGTTCCCAACCAAGCCTATCCTCTCTTTGACAATTCTGCACTGCAAACACAGTATGGCAGATGACTGGAAGCAAAAGATACATATTTCTGCCATGCACTGCTACATACATTTTCAAGATAAACCAATAAATATTAGTCTTCATAATAAATGTAAACAATAAATATTAACTTTAAAGACAGCATTTCTAGACCTACGATAGGGTACCAGGTCATTTCTAGATGTAATGCTCTATCAACAGAAAGCTTGACTACGTCACTTGATGTTTTGAGGAAAAACTGCTCACTGTGTTATATTCTGTAAACACTTACACTGGAAAATTCTTTGTTAGCTCTCTGAATTAGATTAGTAGTTTCAATGAGAGTGGACTTGTTGACAGGATACAATTTATTAAATAATCCTATAATTTATCCCATGTCTTCTTTTATTACATTTTTCAGGTTTGGCTGTTTTCTTCTTTCTCTATCGACTGTAACACAGAAATCAGTTTGCCCCTACATAAATATACTGATTGAACTTTAGGGAGATCTGTGCATGGAGCAGAAAAGAACAAGCTCTAGACTGAAGATAATATACTAAATATGAGAAACAGCTGTTGCTTCATTTCCACATCTTTTATTTTTAATGCTCTAGAAAATTCCATATAGCAATAATTAGTATATTTTTATATGAGAAATAGAAGATATTTGAAATATTAAATCATCTTGCTTGATCAGAAATACATAATTCCCTTTAGTGTTGTAAGAATGAGGATCACTTACTTTACTGAAGATTAACAAAATAGTCTTTTATCATCTTTTATCAAATCTGAGAATGGGGAAAACCTCTCATTAAGAAACATTTCTTTGATGAACATTCATTTTTTTATATTGTTCCTCAGACTGCTTGCAGTTGAAATTTCCAGGAATTCCAAAGACCACTTGGTATGTTAAAAGTGCAGGAACTCCAGCACAGACAAAAATGTACTAATTTAACTTTCTAAATAAAAACATCCAAGTTTTTAACTTAAAATATTTTGGGACAAAGATTACACATGCACTGTATATGGATGACAGCCTTTATAAAAAAGAATAATACTACTGACCAAACAACTTATTTAGCAACATTCAAGCTCCTCATACCTGTCAACAATAATGCCATGAGGAATGAGCACGTATTCCAGGTCTCCATAGTAGTGCTGAGGATAAGTGAACAAATCCAGACTGTACCCAGGCCAATTGTCTGAAATCTGAATATCAAATAGTACTGTCAATAACACTTTGTGATATTTGACATTACATAACTGACACAAAATCAGCATTCCAGTACACTCTATTGGATGAATCCATTGTGTGCCATACTTTCTTCCAGTTACAATTTACTATTTTGCTTTCCCCACTATTATTTCGCTCCTCAGTATAACTCAGAAACCAAATACTACAGTTTTTTTTCCCACAGGATGTGGGAAATGTCACCTGAAATTACAAACAACTAGACAGACAAAGGAAATATTTAATACTAAACTAGTGGCAAAAGTAAGTCTCCAAGTACTTTCAAACTCAAACTGCAAATGTAATATTGCCAGTAAGAAGGGATTCTCCAATGGCAGATTCAGATGGTGGAATTAAAAGTCATAAAATGCTACATTGAAATTGCACATTTATAGTATAGAGTGACTTAAAGTCATAAATAGATAGATAAGTATTCTATAGATGAAACAGCATATATGGAGAATAATTTATGTGGTTCATGGATGATATCTGTACAAATCAGTGAAAAACTCAAATTCTTGCCAAAGGTGAGGTTCTTAATTTAGATGTCATCAAGGATAAATGATTACAAAATGTTTTCATCTCACCTCACTATGAAACTAGTCTGTAAATCCATATATTTACAGAAAAAATATTTTACAGACTTAATATACATTGGTTTTGTAAGTATCAGAATACAGAGATTAGATCCCACAATATACAATGGTGGTAGAGATTAAGAAGGTCAAAAATTCGCCAACAGTTGAAGGCTAAATCACAGAAAGCTGTGAAATGCAAAGTCACCAGCACAAAAAACTAAACAAACTCCAAAACAAATATTTTTCCAATTCCTTATGAAAGACAAGTCCTGCAGGGTCACAAGGTATCTTGAAATCATCACAAAGCTTTGCTTCAATACTGGTTCAGGATAAAAAGCAACACCCAACAGGTTTTCCTTACAATCACATTCCTCAAGTCTCACATTGTCATTGTACAGCTGGGCTACAGGAATCTTGAGTACAAGGAGAAATGGTGACAAATTTGCCACTGTGCAGTCCATGTCTTAATGGCATTTTTGCTACAGATGGTCTTTAAAGGACCTCTGCTTACCATTTTATGGTAGAGCAATAAACGGTTTCTCACAGCTTCAGCTAAGATGACATATTTGATGTTGAGCTGTTCCTCCACATCCCCTCTTCCTTAACTCAGACACAGCCCTGTCTCATGCTGTACTGAAACACTGTTCTGCCTTCTGGATTTGGGGTTGCTTGGGGGCTCTTTTTGCATATTCATTGACAGCTACAGACACCTTGACTGGCACGTTTTCTTAACTCTGCCCAAAAATTTCTGCATCAAAAAACTTATTTGTTGGCAGCTGCTACTGAATATTTGCCCGTGAAGGGCATGACTGAGAGATCACTGGAATCAATGAAAGCTTTTCCCCTGACTTACACAAGCCTTGAAACTACACAAAAGAAAAGAAGTTACTTAGTTGTGTTCCTCATTTCCATAGAAACAGGAGATTATAAATATCCTCCTTGGCGAGGTTTTTAATTAGAGGCAAATCTTGTTCCAAAGACACTGCTGCAGTATTTTCCCATCTACTTTTTCAGGGCATGGGGGGGCTGAAACTTTTTAAACATTTTGTAGCAATGAACAGTCTGTTCCAAAGCATTTTAATGTAAACTGAAACAATTTCATCAACGATTACAAACACCCACTAGCAACTTGCTTACCCACTTGCTTACTTTGGCATTCTTGTCAAATTGCATGGTTTCAGCGGGATGCCAAAGACCAAAGTAAATGGGTAGAAACTGCTTCGGAATTCATACAAAACAGTAAATTTTACTGAGGTTACAATAAGTCCTTTATAAAACAGGTTCAGGATGAAATTTTGATTCTCCCATTTATCCTTCTCTAGAATAAACAGTGTAACTCTACAATAATATTGAATTCTTGTTTACAAGTGCTTGCTGGCTGCCAAATAAGATGAAATTCACATCTATCATTGAATTAATTTCAAATTAATTATATGTCTGGTATAATAAGCCTATTTCACATTCTTCTTTCTTTTAAACAGGCACTTCCCAATAAGTCTTAAAAATTCTCATTTATCCTAAAGCTATTCACAGTGTTATGCCATAAGACAATTTTCAAGTAACTGTAAATTCTTATAACTATTCTGTTTGAGAATCTTAAAATACTTTGAAAATATGAAGGAAAAAAATCTGATTGTTTCAGGAAAAAAAAGCAGTATTCAACTGGATAAGTAAATATATATTCTGAATACACTGGCATACTCGTGTGTAAAAAAAATTCCTATAGTGAAAGAAAGACCTACTTTTAAAGTTCAGGCTTTGCATGTTTGAATAGCCCAGCAGATATTCGTCAGTAACTCTTTAAAAAGCTGATGTGAATGGCTACAAAAAGGAATACAAATACATAGCAATGTCCAAAAGTCCCTTGAGGCCTAAGAGAGAAGCTGAAGACATTCAATGGCAACATCTTTAGAAGAAAGTTGCTCGTTTTCTCGTCTGGCAAAGCGAGCACAGGTGAGGTTTGAGCTCAGTCCTCAGCTCCAAGCAAGCATGAAGCAAAGCCCAGCTTTTATAACTTAAATGATGCTGCACTGGACTTACTGCTGGTTGGGTTGTGGGGGAGTTGAGCAGAAAAAATTAAACCAGTGCAGCAGAACATGGTCATGCACATTCATGTCCTTCTTTGCAATAACCTCACGCTTTGGTGATACGCACAGTCACCCACTTAAGAAATGTCATTTATTACATAGGTGTCAGGAGACGTGGTTGATGTGTGGAGTTTTCAGACAAAGCTCGAACACACAGAGACAGGTCCTTCGGAAGGGGGATGGAGGGGACGCTGGAGTGGACAGAGTGTGACCGCTGCCTACAGAGCAGCCCTGTGAACTTCCTGTTAAAATCCTAATGTCACATTAAAATAAGAACCTATCTAAGGTGGTGGCAGCGATGGCATTTCCTTCACAGGAGAATCTGGTGTGACTATCAGAATAAGGATCGCATTCATTCATTTTTGCACCATTTATCCGTCCCTACAGGAACCGCAAACGCACTGCCAAGGTTCGCGCTGTTTCCCACCCCAGCAGAACGCGGGCAGCCCAACCCTTTGTCACGGCGCCCGCACAACCCCCCAGGGACCTCTCGGAGTGCCGGTGGGAGAAAGACAACCCGGGACGCTGAGGATCCTCATCCCCGCTACTCGAGGAGCCTGGGGAAGCACAGCCACGGCCACAGCAGCCTTCGGGGTGGTACCGGACCGCGTTTTCACGGCGGAAGCCAAAGGCGCGGCTCAGCCTAACGCGCCCGTCCCCCTCCGACAGCCGCGGCGGGGCCGGCGCAGGCTGAGGGGACGCGGCCCGAG
>VXBQ01012965.1:0-20212 GCA_013400175.1 Phainopepla nitens | reverse complement strand
GTGCGGGGCGAAGGATGGGCTGCAGGGTGAAGGATGGGCTGTGCGGGGTGAAGGATGGGCTGTGCGGGGTGAAGGATGGGCTGCGGGGTGAAGGATGGGCTGTGCGGGGTGAAGGATGGGCTGTGCGGGATGCGGGGTGCGGGATGCAGGGCGCAGGATGGAAGCTGTGCGGCTATAGGTACGGTCGGGGTGGTGGAAAGGCTCGGCCAGGGCTGGCCAAGGGGCCTGGCCTGGGTTAATGGGTAATATTAGGCTGGTGTGGTTTAAACGGCCATTTTAACAGGATTTTCTTATCCTCCAGGGAAGAAAAAAAAAGAAATTTCCAACAGTTCACTAATCAGACTTTCCATCCTCACTGTCTTCTGGAGTTGCTGCTGCTGCCCACCACCATGCACATGCTGGGGCAGGCTGTGTCTTCCTATGCGTCTTCCCAGCCCATGCCCATGTTGCCTAAGCTCTCTGTGCAGTTGGAGATAAACAGATCAGGCACCAGGAACAGTGCAGCTTCCTGCCACCCCCTTCCAATTCTGTTAAAATTATTACTAATATTTTGCTTTCACTGACTCATAGATGAGAAGGAGCTCATTTTTTTTTCTTGGCTTACTCTGATCGTTGCCTACCTTTATGTTCCCATATAAGAAGTTCAAATTTGAACTTGCTCCATCCATTTTGTATCCTGTCTTTTCTGCAAAATGCTAACAGCCTCTCTGCCCACTGTGGATAAAAATAGAGCTTTTCACTTTCTTCATATTGAAAGTTGGTTATAATTACTAATATCAATCTGTCAAATACAAACCTGGTAGAATTCTGCCATTACTATATTAGAAAATATTAAAGGAAGAAAAATTTGCTTTTGGGGGAGACCTAGGCATAGTGAAATATTCTTAGGGGTACCTGAGGGGCTCTCACCAACCAAGTAGGAAACATTTCAGGTTGGTACACTACTAGTCTAGAATGTGATTATTGGCACTTCTGGTCACAACAGATGGATCCAGGGAGCAGTTATGGGTATGTCTACACAGGGAGCTTGGTGTACAATGTGGACTAGTTTTAAGGTGCATCCTCTTAATGCACTTACATTAGAACTGATAGGACAATTCTTAGAAATTGGGTGTCAAGAAGACTCCTATAAATTAATCACTAATTAAAATCTGGCCAAGTACTAGAGCAGCTGAAGATTATCTTGTGGTAAATGCTTTGTTTCTCATATGAAGCCAGGGGTGTTTGTTTTTTGATGAATTAAGGAACTATTCTTTAAAGAACTATTGCTACAATAGACAGCATATCTGAAAGAACAAAAGACAAGGTTTCCAAAGTGTCACTAGTCCACTCCAGAAAATATCTGCCTCAAAGTGGTGCCTGTACATGAAGACTCAAGTGTGCTAGGAAAAAAATAGTTCCTATTCACAGTGCTGTAAAATAATGAGTGAATCTGATAAACAGCATATGCAGACTTGTACAAACCTACATAAATAAAGTGAAAAATATTTTGGTAAGATGCAGAAGAGATTTTCATAACAGACAAAATCCCTAAATAGATTTGCATTTCAATTACATGTCAACATTTCATACAGCTATTGAGAAAGAAAGTTTAATGTTCTATTTGATCTTTGGGTTAAATGCTCCTGATTTGCATCCACACTTTTTGGGATTTGAAGACTCTTCTTGTCTGAAAGAATGCCTCTAAAGCCCATATTTACCCTAAAGCTAGCATAGTTGGAATCAGTTATCACCAAGTTACCAATAAAGCTGCTGTTGAGTTTATGTCACAGAGCTGAACTCTATGGATCTTAAGCTATTTAGATTAGAGCTAGAAACTCAAATCACTTCTGCCACTGCTGTATGAGGACTGTTTTCTTCTACCTTTCAGACTATTTGGGTTACTATTGACAGAGCTTTCTGTATTTTTTAACCATATTCTTTATCAGACTACTGCAATACAAGAGATTGTTCCGACTAGCTACAGACAGGAGCTTAATGTTTTGAAAAGCATTATCATGAGCAGGACACTAGAAAATAAATTCCTCCAGCATTGTGCTGGATAACTGAAGCAGGAGATGTTTGTTCTTCCCATCAAGATTGGATGAATGTGTTTGTCAAGTCTTTGTTTTGATGTTCTTATCTTCCAGCAGTTTTACAGGGCTCACTTAAGAAGTGTAATGAAGTGCCATGTCTTGCTAATAACAATAAATATGAGTAAGGAAATGAAAAACTAGATAAATTTAGCTGGGGTACACTTTGATAGTACTGCTGTCAGCAGCCACATGCCCAACCCACAAAGCTGTTCTTCTTCATGGAAGATTTTTTCATTGGCACAAAATGTAATATATTTTGTTTAGTTTTGTTGCAAATGAGACAAATTCGTGGTTCTGGGAACTCACAGAATTAGTAGAAACCAGAATTAGTGAGGTTCCTTGTGCATGATGGAAATGAAGCTGCTAAGGATTTTGTTATGGAGGAATGTATAATTACTGAATGTTTACTTTTTTTTTTTTACAGTATGAACTGGTGTAGACTGAATGAATTTACAGTAGACCTTCAAAACATTTTAATTAGGGCTAAAATATGATTATTGAAAACATTATATTTGGGGCTTAACTATGAAGTAGCCTGTAAACATTCTGAAGAATGTTCTTACTTACTTACTAATCTTCATTTAGCTGTTTGTTTAAGAACTAAAAATAGGAGGAAAAGAATAAACATTTCTAGATATACAACCAGGGGAAATGATCAAAGGGGGAAAGAACAAAGAAAATAAGGGTAGATAATACTAACAAGTAGGACTGGGTAGGTCTGGACACATAGCTAAGAGCCATAAGGGAGCAGATGGAAGAAGCGACACATAGAGAAACAAAGCAGGGTTCAGACTGATATGCAAATCCCCTGTGAATATATTTATATCTTTGGCCTTTACACAACTTTATAATTTCAATTAGACATCTATACCTCTCTTACCATGTTACTGCTAAAAGTATGACATGCCCACCCTTTCACAACTTAAATGTTAAGAAATACTGAAAATAAAAGGTTGGGAGCAGGGATATGCCAAGAAAGCAGTCCAAGGCAAGTATTACTATGGAGTTACCTGTAAGCAATCTTTGCAACTGCATTATGTATTCTGCTTCCAAGAAGCCATAACAAACATTTGACAACTCAGTTTACTATGTCAACACCAAAACTAGACAAGAAAAGCATGAAAATCCAGAATATTTCAAGAGGTATGGCTTACCTAGGCTTGCCAATTAGGGGATGAAGTAAGAGCTCTTTTTCTGGTTCTGCCTGTTGCTGCAGCTGTTATGTGAACAGCAGAAATGTAAACAGTCTTATCAAGCATAAACTTGCATTTCTTAGTGGTTACAAGGTAAGCTACAAGACACACACGCCCCCAATTGTGGCAGAGAAAGATATTTTTGGGTAAAATGGTTACTGAAGAGATTATTGAAAGCAAAAGTCTAGCATATGTACAATACTTTAGGGCATGTTGGAAACAATCCTAAATTGTTTTTATATCCAGTTTTAATATATTCCAGAATTTTGAGTTCTTGTGTATTACCTGAGACAGTGACCCAGTCCATGGGGTGGCTGCTGGAGACCCTGAGTGCAGCAGAGCATGTCTGACAGACAGTGTTCCAGACATCTGGGAGAACACGAAGCAAGATTTCAAACCATTCCCCTACAGAGATGAGCACAGGGATAGGAAATGCTGCCCCATTAGCAGGGCTAGGGAGCATCCTGTGATGTGCAGCACAAGAGATAGACACTGTTCTTTGTGACTCCTGTACTAGAGCAGGTGACAGAGGGGCACTGCAAGCTGGAATCTGGCTCCTGCCCAGCTTCAATTTCAGCAGAATTACCATCATTTTAGAGGAATTGGAACGTTTAGTTTTGAAGCAGTTGCAGCATCTAAGATCTACAAGGGGAGCTCGGTCACAGTTAACCTGTCCTGAGTCTGTGAGACTGACTTAGGCTTTGAAAATTAACTAGAGTAACTTTAATATCAAGAAAATGGCTAAAAGCCAATGGCTAAAAGATGTTAGTCTATGTTTTCAAATATTTATAACCGTCAAATCACTGTTAGACACTGCTTGACAGAACCCTAGGCTTTGACTTATTTGGTCTATGATAAACATCTTTAATACAAAACTACATTTTTGTTTGTTATTAATCTCACTGTGCCAAACTAGAGCAGCGAGAGCTTTGCTTTGCAATTTCCTGGCCCCTGAAGATACCCTTCCTGCTTTTCAGGTTCATGTTATTAATATAGAGTCCTTATAGCTGAAAGAAATGCAAACAGAAATTTCCTCTTGTCCTTCAGTACTAGAATAAACTTTATATTCTTTATAATATCATGGAAATATTTGCCCTAACCAGCTATTTAGAGGTATTGACGTTTGAATGATAAAGCAGTATTTTCAAGGAATGCTGCTCACATCATATCCTATGACAAATTCACCATGCATGACCATGAAAACTAGTCAGTGAGTTGTGACTGTATAGTGGGTCACACCCAATGTAAAGAATTTAACTATTAGAGTTTGTTTTCTTTTTTTTGTTCACGTGGCTTCATCCCTCTTTTCAAATTATTTTTTTTCTTAATTAAAACAAATCTAGGAAAGTCTGCCAAACAAAAGAATTCAGAGTGTCTTAAATAACTAAACAAGTAACAGTTTAAGGGCTTTTTTTACCCCCCAGAATAGCTGAGTTATCTTTGATATAATTTTGTAAACTTCACAGCTTGCCTAGAATAAACAGTGCAGTAACAAAAGTGAATTGAAAACCAGAGTCTGGTCCCAAGAGTTCTCCTGTAGCATAGGACAGAGAATGTTCATGGCTGGACAGCCTCTGTGCTCTGCTGCAGCACAGAATGTTGTGCCACCCAAGGATGCTGGAATGCTGGATTTGGACCATTTGCTAATTTTATTGTCGGTGTAAAAGACAAATCATTCCTCCTGGGCAAACCCCAAAATGTTGTTGTTTCTCCCTTTGTGCAGTGCTTGGGGCCACATGTTGAACACTACTGGATTTTTTTTCTCCAAAGAGAGAATTACTACATTGCTTCCTCAGCTTGAATATGGACCTCAAAGCAACAGGAGGTCCTTTAAAATGGACCTCAAAGAACAGGTCTAAAGGTACTTGTCCATTTTTACAGCAGCTCTTGAAATTAGAGGATTGAGTCACCAGAGTCTTCCATATGGGGGCTCTCACCTAGCAAGCCTAAATAAAACATTAATTTTAATAATTTTGAGAAACCAATAGCTTTTAAACTATTCCATAGTGCTGCTTAGGCTCAAATCATAGCTCTAACTTTAGACATACATATCCTGTATTTAAAACAGATGGGCTCAAACTGCATGTCAGAAATCCCAAAAATGAGAAATGCAGTATTAATGGTTGCCAGTGAAAAAGCCAGGTATAAGACATTTACCATTGCATTTCAAAAACATGCTATGACAAAGACATGAATAAATCATATTGCTCCAGGGAATAAGTTAAGTGCTTTAAATCTCATTTCTCTTCCTTCAACTCCTACTTTGCAGTTGCTGAAACAAATGAAACGAGGGTTCTTGGAAAACAGATCCTTTTAGTAAACAACAAGAAGCTTATTGCATGGTCTTCATGCCCAGATGATCATATTTATTATTACTGTTATTATAAGCACACAAGAGCTCTACTAACAGACAAAATTGTGTGAGACACTAAACAAAGAGAGAAAAACACAATCCATATGACAATCCAGATAACTTAACAATCTAAGACAAGAAACAGCAGGCTACAGTGCCAGGAGAGTCCAAGGAAACTGCACAGGTCAGCAAGATAAACCCTCATTTCAGCTCACCAGCAGCACAGCTGTTGTGAAATTTTTGGTGGGCACCACTGCAAAGGACATTTGAGGAAAGATTTGAATACAAAGTTATTCCAGTGTTTGCTTGTTTCTGTGAATTTCTCCATGCTCTGGAGTTAATGTCGAGGCTGGTGTGGAATAATGAATTCACACCACAGGCTAGTACTGTGACTGAACAGAAGCTCACTCTCCTAGCAGCATCAACAAGACCAGCATATAGCTGCTATTTGGCTATGTCTGCCTGTCTACAACTATTTGTGGAGGTACAGTCTATAAAAAAATTGTTTCGTAACTTGGTGAAATGGAAGTCATCCTTGTATCGGCACCCTTTAAACAGTAAAGAAAAAAAACCCCAAGAAATAACTCACATTACAATCCTACCATAATGCCACTGCTTAGCCTGGAAGGTGAAAACCCTGAATTTACTCATATTTTATTTACATAACTTTGCATGACAAGAAGGAGCAGGAGGAAGATTGAGATGGTATGAAAAACCCTACCGTCTAGGCGTTCATGTGGTCAAGTGTACATCACCACCTCAGGTGGCCACTCATGGAAGAAATGGCCCTTCCTCCTTGGCTTGGTCAGGCTGGCTCCTGGGGTGGACAATGTCAGCCAGCTGCAGGGCTCAGCAGCTGCCTTCCTTGACTATGGGAAATGTCAGACGACCTTAATAACAGGGCTTGCCACCTGTCTCTCCTCTAATTATGTCATTAATATTATAAGCATCCTAAAGCTGAGGATGAAAGTGTGGACTAGGGCTAGCATTTATCTAGGATCCTATTAATCTGCATATATGTGAAATTTTCTTATCTGAAAGACATCTGCCTTCATTAAGGCTGAAATTGTTAGATATGCTGTGTTGCCTGAAAGGTATGCCAGTGCAAGGACTAGATTTTAGCTTCGTGGCAGAGCCATCACAGCAGCAGTTTGTGGAACCAATTTTCCACAAAAATACACAAGGGGTCAGAACATGCCCTCCTACAAAAAAAAAAAACCTACCTACAGAGACTATGGAAAATGAATTCAGTGGCGAATTTCTCCCATTTTTCTCACTGAATTTTGACCTCACTCTTTCATGAGGGGAATGAGGTTACCCCTCTACAAGGAACGTTTTGAAGAACTGTCCCAGACATATTCCCCAGGAATGCATGCAGAGCCCAAAAAGCCACCAGGGTCCAAGGTCAGCCACATGGAGCCCACATGCTCCTGTCACAGCTGACTCTTGCTCGAGGCAGCTCTATCGGAGCCATACAATCAGGAACTCCCTCTGCTCATGACGATGCCATATCTGATCCCTTCCTTCCTGAATATAAATAGTTTCATTCTCAAGAACAGCCAGGGAGATATTCATCATAATTTCATGTTGCCATTTTTAAAAAATAGATATGTAGCTTTGTCATGCACAACTTCCAACAGGAAATATTTTCAATTTGTGGGAACGTAACTCTTACTG
The DNA here is from genome assembly GCA_013400175.1 of Phainopepla nitens. Classification (NCBI taxonomy): domain Eukaryota; kingdom Metazoa; phylum Chordata; class Aves; order Passeriformes; family Bombycillidae; genus Phainopepla; species Phainopepla nitens. The sequence goes on along the minus strand of VXBQ01012965.1, from coordinate 12,914 downwards.
AGCAAAAGATTACTCATGCCCCATTTGTCATGTTTTATTATGGTTATCCAACTTAATATGGACAATTTAAAATTACCAATTTTATAATTATGAAGTACTGAGGCATTTTGGTCATAGTCTTGTTATTTCGTTGATTATTAGTAACTGACCAGAGAATTTAAAGGATGCTTCAACTGGTAATGCTACTTTTTTAGCCTGTGGACAGACTTGTTTCTGTTAATATTTAATAGCTTTTATGAGGGAACAATTCTATCAGAACAATTGAGTTTATTCACCTTTTTCATTTTGTTATACCAATGGTACATATTAGTTGATTCGCAAATATTATACTTTCAATTACTGGCATTTCCTGAACATATAAAGACAGAATTACATTCTTTGGATTCTGTAAATTTATTTTGTCAAGCTTCCCAGAGAGAGCTAAAGGGTAAGAACATTGCCCTTCTGCATGCATTTTCAGTGATTCTCATGATACTTTTTTTCCAGAATCAGAGGTGTTGGCAGGTCCCATGGAATACTCACCCAAAGTGGGTACAGCCTTTCCGTAGGGTGACAGAAGCAATTCACCTGCCTCATGAGGGGAACATGCAGCAGAGCTACCTGCAAAGAGCTATATGAGGCTCAGGAAAAAATTGCCACAGCACTGTTGAAAGACATTAGTGACAGTCTACTCAGCTACAGGACACTGGCTTTTGTCTCTTCCTCTTCTGTTAAGCAGGAATGCTTTTTGCATCCCTCCCCATTCACTTCCCAATCTCCCAATAATATATTAACATACTTCTGACAATTTTAAAAAGCAGTCATTTCTACTGATGAATGATGAATGTTTTTAAGTGTGGTCTAGCTTCTCATCCCAAATTTTGGAATAGGTCACCACCTATTTTACATTAGCACTGATGATAAATGGAAGAACCAAATACAGATCCTAACCTAAATCAGCCAGCCTGCAAGTAAGTAAAAGCTGAGAGGGAGGCAGTGGGAATGCATGCTCTTTTGGAGTCAAGTCCTTTATTTTAAATTTCAAGCTATAAGGAACAATCATTTCTTGTTACACTGAATTTCTTAAGAGGGGCATCAGGTACTTCACTAGAAGATAGTCACACATTATGAAGTGCTAATAATTGTGTAGTTTTGTTAAAAAATACAGAGTGTCATTATTTTGAGTAAGAAGTACATTAAATCTACATTTTACACATCTGCAGCTTTCTTCCAGCATACATCCTTCAAAAATAAATGACTGCTTAACAATAAGTTACAAATAATACACATTCCTGCTCACCCACACACGTCATAAACAAGTATAATATGCACAAGAAATAGAGCCTAGAATCACTGTGAAGTCTTCAAAGCCATTCCCTCACAAACTTAGGAAAGGAACTCAACATATGGGAAAATTTGGCTTTTTGTAGTTAATTTCAAATCTTTTACTTCATCCTTTGCTGATGTCAGATATGATGATGTCACAACTGCTGCTGGTGGTAGTGACTGATACCATACAGAAAAAGCTGTGTTCTGAAAGGCTGAAAAAGATCTTTTCTAATCTAAACAATTTCTACGATTTATGAAGCAAAGGTTAAGCAGTAGGAAAGAAAAACATTTTTTCCTTTATGTAAACAATTGCAATAGAGTGTGCTGATATAATTTTTGTATAAGTCTTGACTCAGATGCTTGTATATTGCTTTTACTCTAACAGTACACACATAATTCCAGTCCAAACATATTTTTCTAATTTCATTGTAGATTTACTATAGTATTACGGAATTATGTACTTGTAAAATCACACGCTGTGTAAAGTCTGTATTATTACAGGTTTCCACATTAAAAACTGGTTTTGGTAACAAAAAAATGAGTACACAAAATGTTATGCAGAAACCAAGCTGTTTAGAAATACAATCGCTCAAGCTTTTAAGCACAATATCTCTTTAATATATAGTCCAGAAGCCATTCCATCCTGAAGTTATATTTACCAAGCTGTCTTCAGCAGCCAATTATTTCCCTTTGTTTTGGCTAGGCAAGGAAAACAATGTTTTATATGTTTTCTGTATGGTATTTATAGAATTCTTAGCAGTTAATAAAAATTAAAAAGAATAATAAATTAAATTAATTATTCATACTCAAAGTTCAGTTAAGCATTTTATTTCAAACAGTTTTGGGAATTGTACAGATGAGAGTTATATGTAATAACTTTTCGAAGAAGCTACATACTTAGTTGACTATTTCCTTCTACATAGTAGACAGTAGCATCTGAGAATTTAGAGAGGCACTTCTTGGAGATGCAGGGATAGAGAAAAAGAAGAAAAGAGGCAGTATCTGAACAACAATTCTTAGAGATCTGAAATGTAGATAGTTTTGTGCTTCTCAATTGTTGCTATGTCATGCTCCAGTTGTTTCAGCTTTAATTCCAGCTCTTCTTTATGCATCCTCTTGTACATGGTGTCTGTTAGTATTGGAAGACCCTGAAATGCGTGATTTACTTCCTCCCACTTCTTTTTCAGTGACTGGTGCCATTACATGAAAAGGAAATATATGAGAAAAACTTTAAGTAAGAACAATATGTACATAAATGACTTGATTTTTTTATTTATAGTACATTTGCTAAGTGCCACTGCAATGTAAAAATAATAGAAAGGACATGAATAATGTGTAATCATCTTAATTAGACCAAATTAATTAAATCCTTAAGAGTTATAATAGTTGGAATTTCAGCCAAAATTCAGCAGCAATTTCAGGCCATCTCACCACCAGCTTAATTTTCTGTAATCAAGACTTTGTTCAGACCACAGTCACCAAACTGATTCCAGAATAATTTAACTTCTACAAACTACTTTGAAAAAATTCTGAATAATTGTATTCCCCTTCTAATCTACATTTACAGTAACAACTATGGGCAATCTGTTTATCATTTGGACTAAAAACCCTGTCACTGACCCTATCAATATAATTGCAATAACTACTACCTCTCTTGAATGCTGCTGTGCAAAGAATTACCTTCCTAGATAAAGCAAACTGTATCCTCCATATATAAAACCTCGAGACTAAAATTCTACCTAAAAAAATGAAAAATGATATATACTCTGAAACTAATTCATAAACCTGTTAAGTCGGCACCAAAGACAACACTTTTATCCACCAATATACACTGAAAGGAACCAGACATGGTAGAAAAAGAAAATTTAAATCTTGTCTTATATTCTTTTTACAATTACCATAACTATTGCTTTTACTTTCTCTCCTCAAAAGTATAATCAAAATCTACACATTCTATCCACACGTATGGGAGGATTTATTAGTTTATCCAACGCATCAAATGCCCCCATGAAAATGATATGGGTGAACTTAATAATCACAACTAACAGGGAATTGAGACAGCAATCAGTAAATAATATGCCTATCAGTGAGAAAAGACTTCTCCAAAATGTTTATGGCTCTCAGTTCTGCCATGTTAGAGGATATCACAAAATATCTTCAAAAATAAAGAAGTGAAGTTACCCTCTTGGGAACCAAAGTTTTCAGCTCTTCTCCATAACTAAAACTGGATTCGATTGGCACTGATTTTATGGCACACTGTCATTTCCAACCTCATGTCCTCCATTATTATTAAACACTTTTCTCACAGTCTGGCTAACTGATGAACATACTGAAGTTAAATTTAGAGGGTTTATTTTTATACATATTCAGCTTTGAGGACTGTTGGTTCTATTTCAGAACTCAAGAGCTCTTGTGCTTAAAAACTTGTCTTTTGTTGACTGTATAAATTGATTTACAGGAAAAAAATGAACTGCCAACACTAAGAAAAATGTAATCTTTAAAATGAACTAATATTTGAACAATTCAAACCTTTGCATTTATTTCATAGCAATTCATGCTTTTTGCATGTTCATAGTAAGCATCTAAGTGTTGTTCATAAAGGTTACTCCAACAATCTTCATATACAAAAGTCTACATAAGCTTAAAAACACTACTTTTACATGTGAAACTTAGAGCAACAAGCATATCTATCTACTGTCCTGTAATGATACTTGTCTTTGCTACCCAAGGCTGTAAAGTATTTTGATAAGGATTACAGTCTGCCAGGCATCAGGTACAGTTTACAAATATATAGGCTTAAAAATAAATCTCATCTTTTCAAAAACTTCCATAGTAGAGTCATTAGTAGATTCTTCAAATAATTCTTATTTGTATACACTAGTAAGAACTGGCTTGGAAATAATTGAAAACAGTGAATTTTAAAACATTAGAGCACGCATTCATCAAATTTGCTCTATTCCTACAAAGTGGAGAGATCAAAAGCAGATCATGACTATAAAAATCTCCTTCACAGCTCCTCCAACAGTGTAACATACTGATCACTATTCCTATAGCTAGATCACAAACTGAATATCCAACTCTATATATGGAATTCTAATACATGCTGGATCAGTGAGAAATATGCACTGCATTTATCAACATTCTCTTTTATGCTCATAAAATCCCAACCAAAGTAAGCACAATGAAGAGTTCAAAAAATGTTGGCACAAATTACTTCCCTTTATTTTTAAAGGTCATGAGGCTTGATTTTGGTCTCAGGCATCTATTGCCACGTATTCTTTAAAATCAGATAGTGCACATGTGTTCAGTAGCAATGTCAATTATTTTAAAGGACAGAAATTCCCATATGTCTACAGCTGAGCACTGGGTAGAAGCCACATACCCCGGGGACACTAATTCCTCCTGACAATATAATTGTATGCGTAAGCCCATGGAAGTGTAAATGTTTTGGAAAAAAAAAAATTAAAAGAAATACTGAGTTAATAAAAACAATCTAAAAACTTTAAAAATGAAAAAAAATTCCACTGCATTCCTGTATTTGAAAAATACATAACACCATTTTAATGAAACTAAATGCAGAAAGGTGAGCAGTTGAACTCACATGCCTTTTTTGCACATATATTTTTGCTGCATAGTTAACTTGTCGGACCATTGGCTTGTCCCATGCCCTTCTCACCCTAAAAATATCTCAATCTCCTTCAAAACAGCATGCTGTTTTGTTCTTTATATTGCTGTCAATGAAATACACTCACCTCTCTCCCATACTCCTTCCTAGCTTCTACTGCTTGTTGTATATGCAAAAGACCATTGTGCTGGACATTTCAGACCGTGCCAATTAACCCGTTCATCTTTCAGCCAAGTGAGTTAGACACTGTTTTCTCTCTTGATTTGTCTAAAAAGTGGTCAAGAAAAATTCCAGTTCTAGGGCAGGACAGACTTTTAAGACATCTCTTTTATGCTCTACTTTTTTTACAGTAGTAATTCTCTTCAGAAAGTCTTTTGCAATAAAAGCGGTATGAAAGACAGTATCCAGAACAGCTTGACAAAATACAAAATTTTCAGTCATAGTTCTATGACTATATTTCATTTTGCTTTCTTTTTTTGCCACACTTTAAAGCAAGTCATTATGCTTTAATCAGTGAGGTCACAATGTGAAGACAGAAACTGCCAATAAAAGGAGCAATATTCTGCATTAGGAAAAATTTGTTTTTATTCATTAATAAGTGTCACTAAATCCATATTAGTGATTTTCTGCTCTTCAAAGTTGCACTGAAATTCCAAGTCATTAAGGTGGACAAGAACCAAACAGAATTGAAAACTTGATTAAAACTGTAGCTAGACCAGTTCCTTTCAGTTGTATACAACTGTTCTACAGCTCCATCTAGTGAAAAAGTAGCCAACTAATTCGTCTCACTTAAGAAACAAAAAAGTATACTTTTATTATTTACATGGACTTACACTACCTTATTTAATCATTTGGACATGTTACTAATTACACTAAATCAAAATATGCACCTGCAGAATATTTGTTCTTTCTTCTTCAGGGAGAACTTTCATCGCTTCCTTCTTGAGTTGCTTCAAAACCCGGGCCTGATTTTCTTCCTCCTCTCTCTTCATTTCTTCATTTCTCTGTGTCACATATTTTGGTAAAGCACCATAATTCTACAAGGAGAAGGAAGAAGTTCCTTAAATGTGCTTTTAAGAAGGAAACAAAGAGATACCTGTCATCCATACATTTGCAAAAATAGCTTGAAATGACAATTTGTGTTACTGAGCACTAAAATCCTAAATCACCATGATCTTAAAAGTGTCAAACATGATTATGTTTGTAGCCTGAGAAAAAAATATAAACAATTCCCTTCAATTTCCTTTCACAACCTTAGAAGACAACAGAATCCAGAAATCAAAATGTCTCTTTGTAAGAACTGATGGTCAAACAAGGAGTTTGAAACCTGTCCATTACAGTCAGCTATCTGACATTTTTATACGGTGTCAGATGCTATGATTGGAAACATCGCTTAGACAATTTATTTGAAAGGTCCTCCTGTATATCCTGATTTTTGCTGAACATTGCAACAAACAAGAATACATACATGAAAACTGGACTAGTTAAGAAGGATGAACTATCCCATTCTGATGTGTTTCTGTGAGGAAAAAAAACCTTGAATACCCCAGACATTCTCGGAGAAACATACCTATTTTGCATTAACCTTTGTAAAATGAAGCTCCTCTAGCCAGTAGATATCAGAGTCTACCTTCTTTCTACTAAATGCAAAATCAGTCACTAATCTTTCAGTGTCAGGTAGCACCATGACTAGCATTGTTAATATACATTTTTAGCCATGGAAAAGTACTGCAAGGGCTTCAGTTTCTTTTTGGCATCTTCTCTGTCATGAGTTATGTCATCCCTTAATGCTCTGTCATGGGTTACATACTTAGATAAGCCAGACCCCTGACAGACCTTATTTTCCTGGGTAGGGGATGGACTGCTCTTGGGCACAGAAGAGCACTCCTCTTTGGTCCTTAAAAGCACGTCAGCTCTCCCAAGCTCTTTGCTTTCCTGTGCTGTCTCACACAGGATCCTACTTACCAGTTACCCTCAAAAAGCTGCTGTTTGCCCTCCTGAGCAGTCAGTAGCTACTACCTGGCTCCCTGAACAGGAGGGGGTCTGCAACTGCTACATGGTCTGTGCCACCCAGACTACAACTGATTATCACACCCTTGAGTGATTCGTCCTCCTTTGTAAGTAGCAGAACCAGAAGAGCATGACCATTGGTTGGCTCATCCAGCATCTGCGAAGAAAGCTGTTGCTGACATGCTTTTTGGATTGCTTTCATCCCATTGTGTTACCCTTTCAGCAACTACCAAGGAGAGTTAAGTCCTCCAAAAGAAGCTGCATCGTGATCTGAAGATTTCCTCAAGTTGCTGAAAGAGATTTTCATCTAGCTCCTCACCTTATTGGGTGCTCCATAACAAACACACTCCTGACAGTCGCTGGCCATTCCTCTGATGCTGACTCACAGGCTCAACCAGCCTGTTGCCAATTTCATAAAACTCCTCATATTTGAAGAGCTCCTTCATTCAAAGGAGAACCCTCCTTCTCTCCTCCCTGCCTGTCTTTTCTAACATTCATTCATCACAGAACTTCCCATTAGACACTCCCTGGGTTCTCAATGCAAGACATATGCCATGGCCTTAGAACAACCATTCTGCAAATTTTTTTGGCTGACAGCATAAGCAAATGAAAACAGAGCAAAGGCAAGGCACAAACCTAGTGCCCGTGATTTCTTCTTGATGAATTCAAGAGGTCTAACACGAACAGCCATGGTATCTATGCAACAGTGAACCTAAAATAGACATTATAAATAGTATTTCCAATATAATTTAATAAAACGTACCTTTTTTTGAATGTATTTTGGAAAAAGTCCTGAAGGTTCAAGGAGATATTTATCTCCCTGTCTTGTATCAACACAAAAATGTTGAGGCTTTTTAGGCTCCCCTTTGATAACAGCAACTGCATTTTTCTTTATAAAATTCTTTTTAATGTGAGTAACTGGGTGGTATGTCCTCCTTGGCACTGATAATGGAAGCACTTTGTCACCCTTCTGGTTTTTTTCTGTGAATAGAGCATGTAAACATCCTCAGCAATAAATTCGAAGAGATACGCAATTTCATATTATTACACTTTTCAAAAGGGAAAAACTATGTACAGAATTACATAAAATAGAACCCAACAATATCTACAATGAAAGAACTGCGTGTCAATGAACTGTGATGTGTGTTTGTTTGGCCTAACAGAAGTTTCATAACCTAGGAAATACTATGTTGTTTCAGATGAGTTTTCCTTCTATGTCACTCATTTCCTCTCAACTGCAGCAGTACAGGACATTTTTCAAACGTCATATAACTGCTTTTAGTAGAGGTGCTCGTTGTCAGAGCCCTTGGGCAATAATGGTCCCATCTGTCCCACCTGGGCATGCAGCCAGCCCCGTGGGCTCAGGACCCCCATGTCCCCATTTCACCTGTCAACGCCTGCATGAGCTGTCTCACCACGTCTGGCCCTGGCCCTGCTCCTGGAGAGCTGTGGGATCAGTGGAGGGACCTGGCGCGGAACTCAGCTCTGCTGGACGGTCAGTGGGACACCGACAGGACAGACGTTCCTCAGCACCCCGCTCTGCCAGCCTGCCTGACGTGTGGGACTGCACTCCCTTGTGAGGCCTTTGCCCAGCCTGCATTGTGCTTGCCCTCGATGTCTGACTCAACTCTCCTCAGGGAAGGGCCCTGCTCTTGCTGCTCCCTAATCCTTGTAAAAAACTTCTCACAATCCTTTCTCCAGAGAATATAGAAACTCTTCCATTTTAGTGTAATCTTTTCTCCAAGGCACCAACAGAAATTCAGTAGTATGCTGAGTAGTCTCACCGACAGTGAGTGATCAGAAATTATTATTGCCCATCATATTTCCCACTAGACATAACTCTAATTCATGATCATTATCAGAAATAATTATTTGATCCAAGCTGCCTGAGTTCACATTCTTCTTTGGCAGTAAATAAGTGAAAGGTCACAAGTGACAAGGCTCATTCCTACAACAGCTGGTTTCCTGATACTGACCCCATAAACCAGGACTTTTGTTTTCAGAACCTGATAGCTGGCCATAACTCAGTACTGTAGGACATAAAGACTTAACTCTCTACTGTAAAAAATACATTATGTTGCATATATTTTCTGTCTACACTTACGTTGTGCTAGCTTGGGTTCCTTGGAATGTTTCTGCAGAAAATCACTTGGAGATGGCACTGCAACTTTTGCTGGCCCCATGGTTTTCCACTGAGATTTATTTTTCCCTGCTTCTTGTTTCACCAATTCACTATATTTGGATACATACCTTAGAGGTTAAAAAAATAGCCATAAAGAAATTAAGGGTCAGAAAAATATTCAAAATAGTTCTTCAAAGAATATACTTTTTTGCAGTAGTTCATGGCAAAAGCCTAATCTGTTTTGTTTTGTACTCTCTCCCAAATAAAGACCATCATTCACACAGCCTCCAAGCTAAGGCTAAACCTAGTAGTGCACTGACAAATCAGTTTTCTGGTTCTGAAGTTAGCTTGCTTCTTCCCTCTGCTCTTGAGTCTCTGAGGTCAGGATTATCACACTTGGGGAAATAAATACCAAATATAACCACTGAACACAGACATTCTGAAATCCAACAAAACCTAAATTTTGGAAATAACCTTGAGTACTGCTTGAATTCCTTATGCATGCATTCCTTATGGTACACGGTGTGATTCTTGGGGTGTCCTGTGCAGGGCCAGGAGTTGGACTCAACAATCCTGATGGCTCCCTTCCAACTCAGTATATTCTATGATTCTATGAGATTTATTCTGGAGAAAAGTTGTCAAATGTAGTCAAGAATTGTACAGGATGTCCTTGATCATCAGTTTTTCTTATTACTGTCCACTGTATCACTGTCTCAATGCTGCAGCTGAACGACCTGTTACAGACTCTTATGAGAGATGAGATGGGTGGGTGCTCTGAAATAGCACAGCACACTGCAGATTCCTTATACTACCCAGACAGGAGCTGTGATCCTGAACAATGGTAACCAGTGGTGGGTTTGGCACTGAAACTGCTAATGTGAAAATCAGTAAGGGCTCAGACATGAAAAGCTGCATGAACATGGTATGCACACACTGCTGTTTTGGTCTAATGATGCATATGGCATGATAACTTCTGCTTTAATCAAAATCTCCAAAAGTAGCCAAATGCTGATCATTAGCTGACTGGCAACATCTTGCCTCTGTCTGAAGGACTGAGCTGTTTGCCTGAGGAAGCAGAACTCCCTGCTCCTGAAGTGAAGGCTCCTTCAGTGTACTCTTATGATCCGTCCATCTTTAGGAGACATGTCATATTAATTTATGGTAGACAAAAGCTTATGAAAAACTGTGCCTATTTTACAGAAAAAACATGTTTATGAAAAAAAAAAAAACCTATGCCATGTTTTCAAGTAAGGACAAAAAAGAACAAAAGAAAGATAATGCATAGTGCAACCCATTCCATGGAAATACTGAAATAGGAAGAAAGAAACCATGTAATCCTGGGCCACTGAATGTGTATCACAGTAGCAACACTGATAAAAGCTCTTGTCAGTGAGCTGCAAATGTCTGATAAATGTATTTGTACTTGATCGTAACATTTGATCATGTCCGAGGACTTCATTAAAATTGTGGAGTTATTTTGGAGATCTGGTCTCCAATACCAGAGAGAGGATTATCTGCATAAGATTATATATACTTCCTGAAATATTTCGAGTTATAAGGAATGAGGTTTTATTTATTTTTTTCTGTTAAATTCAAGGCAAACAGCTTGCACAAACCCACCAAGCTGATAAATAATAGTATTCCTCACCATTTTCTAGAAGTGGCATCATGAGCACAGGGGAGAAAAAGGCACTGGCTTTATGCAAATTACAACTTAGTGGGGTTCATGGTTTTGGAATGAGAAAATTAATAAGACACTGAATTTCTAACATACTGGCATGAGTTAAAGACATCCTTTGTAGACAGCTGCAGACATTCCTTTGGACACAGAGATAAGGGACTTGTTATATTTTCAGTGACTTTCCAGAACAAGAAAGAGGCTCAATGTCACAGGGTTAGAGAGGGTTGCAAGGAAGAAAACACGGTTATGGGGAATATCAGAATCTAATTTGTTCATCATTTAGCAAGGGAAAAAAGACAATACATCTGTAAGAAGACAAAAGAGGATGACACCTATTTTTTAGGTGTCATCTTGGGATATCAAAGTTGGGGAAAATGAGGATGTTTGCTGTGGTTTCACAAGCAGTAACAGTCAGTTGAGAGGGAAATAGATGAGATTTCATTTGGAAAAAAAAGCCCATATAACAAAGTAGATTTTGTATGCATTAGTTAAAACTGGTCAAATCACACTATTAACCAGGTTCAACAGCCCTGGTTCCAGCTAAATATTTCTCACATTAAGCAGCAAGTGTGGTGACAACAGAAGTCAATTAGATCAGAAGGGGATTTCGTCAGATTATATGTAAGCCAAGGAATCCGTTGCCTAAACTGAACCTAATGGTCATGGAGTATCCAAATCCCTGAATGGCATTAGGGTCCAGGAACCCAGGAATGGATTTAGCGTGCATGCCTTGCCATATTGTCCTTTCACCTTCCTCTGTCTTGAAGTACCTCTGTCCAAAACTATATCCACCCAGACTGAAAATAAACAAATTTTTAAAAATCTACTTTTATGTGAGAAAGACTCAGAACTAGGAATCTGACAAGTCTGAATCCTTTTACCTGAAACAGGATAACTTTGTTCCAGTGAGTGTCACTGACACATCTACTTCGTTTAAAGCTATTGAGTTACGACCTACCCTTTCACTAAAGATGCTAAGTGCAGCAGCCTTTTCTATAAATAGAGACTTGAAAAAAACAACATGTCTGCATAACTCTTGGCAAAAAGCCTTTTCTTATGTTTTTAAGGCAAGAGGTAAGAAAGGGAAGCAAAAGAAACAATGTCAGAGGACACACCTGAAACATGGAAAGTATGGAAACTGGAAAGCCCACTCTTTCAGCTGCTCACTGAGTTGTTCTAAGTGCAAATGACAAAGATGTCACAAAATTCCTGTGCACAGAAGGAGTGCTTTGTAAATTGTGAACTAACAAGATGTCACTGAAGACACTAAACTGAATCATCACTTCTTGGAGCAGACTGTAAACCCTCAGATCACAGAACCACAGAATCAATCAGGTTGAAAAAGACCTCTGAATTATCAAGTCCAACACCATCTTCTCAACTAGACCATGGCACCGAGTGCCACATTCATATTTCCTTAAACACCTCCAGGGACAGCGGCTCACCACCTTCCTGGGCAGCCGACTCCAGTACCTAATCACCTTTTCTTGTGAAGAATCTCTTCCTAATGTACAATCTAAACCTGCCCTGGTGCGGCTGAGGCCACGTCCTCTTGTCCAGGTGTGCTTACTGCCTAGGAAAAAAGGCTGCACCCCTCCTGTCAGGCAGGTGTAGAAAGCGATAAGGTCACCCCTGAGCCTCCTTTTCTCCAGGCTAAACATCCCCAGCTCCCTCAGCTGCTCCTCATCGGACTTGTGCTCCAGACCCTTCACCAGGTTCGCTGGCCCTTCTCTGGACACACTCCAGCACCTCAGTGTCCTTCCTGATTTTAGTGACCCGTTAGGAGGAGGAGAAGTAACTACGCAAAAACTAATTTGTTTGGGGGGTTTTTTAACACCTGTTACCCGTTAGATGCATTGTCTCGCCAGAACCAGCCACCCTGCCTGCAAGTGGCTCCGTCACACCCACATACCTGGCAGATTTGCGGGGCTGCTCCGGCCGGGGCGGGGGCTCACAGGGGCCCTCCTGGCCACTCTGCGTGGCCATATTCCCGCCGCACGGGGAAGCGCCCGCCTGCTTGTGAGGCTCTGGAGCCGAGAACCCCCGGAGGGGCTCGGTCAGAGGAAGCGCCGCCTGGCCGAGGGGCTCGGGCAGAGGAAGCGCCGCCTGCCCGAGGGGCTCGGGGCGGGGCCGGCGGCTGTTGTCAGTTACCGGGGAAACCCGTCAGG
>VXBQ01012962.1:33178-47682 GCA_013400175.1 Phainopepla nitens | reverse complement strand
ACTATATTGTTGAATTAGAGAGCAGAATTCTCACTGTTGGTGAGAACAATAAAAAAAAAATGCGTTCGCTCAACAGTCCTTATTAGGACTAGGACAGTATATTATCCTGCTCCAGTACATACTGTAATCTATGAAAGATTTTTGTGGCTCTTCAATTAGGGACAAAAATTCTAAAAAAAAGGCCACATCATTATAGTTATTTTTTCCCTATTTCGCTATGATCGCTTTCTGAGCATCTCTGTGCATCTGCTATTAAATAATGCGATAAAAAATAAGTTAAAAAAAAATCCCTTCAGCCTTAGCCCACCCTAAACATACCACTAACAATACAAGAAATATACAGAACCACAACAGTACATGCATGCAACTGAAAAAAACCAGCTGACTCGCCCAAAACAAAAATAAAACCAACCCAAATCACTCTAACTTTTCTCTAGATAGAACAATAGCATCTAAGTTAGCTTATCCAGGGCAGAAATATTTGTTTGAAATTCATTTTATTTTTTGCACAAAGCTACCTGATTACCATACGCAAGCACATAGTGCAGAAAAATAGAGCAGAAGCATTGGACGTCAGGTTGCCTCTATGCAAGTGCTCATAGAGAGCTGTACCAACTTCAAAACACAAACAGACCATACTCTGTGACCCAATTGCAACAGACAGTGCCAATACAGTGAATACCCCCAGCAACCCTTGAGAGAAAGCTAACATAAGTCACATTTCTTATGCATTACCCCTACAAGCTACTAATTCAATAATACAAATTCAGTAGTTAAAAATTTGTCATTCTTACATGTGTGAGTGGGAGAAGATATTAATAGCATACTTAAGAGTGTAACTGAAACAAAAAGTATGCCCAAAGCATTTATTTCCCCTTATCTCCTTTAACATATGTGGACAGTCACCTACCCAAATCACTCCACCACTGCCAATTTACAGCACAGGAGCCTGAATCAGTTTCTCAGCTGGGACCACAGATTCACCAGGACGTTGAACAGTTTATTAAACCATCCACAAGGATCTGTGAAAGAGAATTAAGAAGTGTTTTCAAAATGATGAGTGTAAGTGGCCTTGCACAAAACTAAGATATCGTCAAATCCACACATTTACTTTGTTCTACACCAAAATCAAACACAGACAACACAGAAGCAGTAATATGTAGCTTACCACAACCACCACCATTCTACCAAGATGCATTTTTGTTCTTTGTCCAATCTGAACGCAATGCAAACAGAAAAAGCAGTATGTCAAAACACAGAAAAGGCAGAACTGATTATGATCTCCTCCTTCTATGGCAGCCAAAACTAGAACATATACACTACTAGCAAGCTAGATTTCCAAACAGTTCCCTGTAATTTGCATGAATGAAGTCAATTATCAACAAATTACATTTTAACAAAATGTAACCAAAACCGGTAAGAAGTTATGTGAAGGACCTGGACAGAACGACCTATTATTTAAAGCACTCTCTAAAGCTCTGGTGAATCTCAAGCATGCTCTCTGGAAGATAATCTATACCACCCACATAGACACAAATGCTCCTACAGCCCTCCAGGGGAAATAAAACTCACCAAATTTTATTTTATAAATAAATGAGTCCTTAAAAGAAGCTTCAACTATTTTAACTGGACTTAGCTGCCTTTCATTTAGCTTAACATGAGGTTTTACTGAAGGTCACAGCCACAGCTATTGGCAAGAGTGGAGACAGTTGCTTATAGTAGCTGGATCTCTTTCTCAGAAGCTTACCCTGCCTGGTGAGCTTTTGCGGAGTACTGCCATACACTCTGTATGTTGAGAATACAAAGTTTTAATATGTGGTCCTGGCTAGTAGGCCAGAACACATCCATGGCCTCATCTTGGTGACATTTGTTGAAGCCAGTTCAAATACAGGGCCAGTATACAGAAGAATAGTTTCTCATCTGTTTTTAAAACAGCTAATACATCCCACCCAAAAGGAAAAAAAAGTCTAATAAATCTAGGTTTCTATGTTGATAAATGGAATCTTTCCTGGAAGAAGCTACTCTTCAGGAGATCAGATCCTGATTATTTCTTAACATACAGTCACAAAACCAAGTTTCATGATTTCTAAAGTTTCTAAGACAAACGGCAGCAAGAGAATTGTCAAGAACATAAGTGTTTCTGCCACTGCCAGAACACTGTGAGATTTAACAAACCCAAAAGCATCCATAAGAATACAGCTGTTTAACAGATCTTAGCTACCTTTTCCAAAACATTGCTGGTATCAGCTCCCCAGGGTGCCATGGCTACCCCAGCTGGAAACTCTGAAGTTGATCACTGCACTGCTACTTTCCTGGCTTCCTCAGGAATAAAAAAACTGGGCAGCTGTCCCTTAAAGCGGTGGCTCTGGATATTTCCTTCTAAAATTTTCCTACTGGATTTCCACCTACAGCCAAAATCCTTGCATGGGTGAAAATACTAACATAAGTATGACATTAAATCAAGTTTATATCTAGCCAGCAACTCTCTTCATACACACCCATTTTAGGAACTGATGGTCTGTGATGTAAAGCCTGGAATAGCTTTCTTAGCTCTTAACTAAGGAGAGCTAACTTCCCTCTCTCTTGTGATCTTCCAGAGAAGATTCAGTTCAATTTGAAATATAAGTATCATTTCTATAGATAAAGAAAAGGACTGTTGAATGTGCTGTCTCTTCCAGACTACCTATTCAAGTTTGTGACTACTTGGCATCCATGATACAAGAGCTCGGTAGTGAAGTACACTCCAAATATTAACAGTTGAGGAGGAGTAAGAAAATAAGAATTTTACACATCACTAGAAGAAAGACCTTCGACACTTCTCCTAATGCCAGTTTTCCCCACAACAGGGTCACTTAGAAAGTAAGTAGAACTAAGGCTATGGTCTACTGCTGGCTTTTTCATTATCAGAGACTTGTAATTTTTAAGTAAAACACACTACCTAATTAATACCAACAAGCCAATTCAACTCAAACCCCTGTTGGGCACGTCACTATATGAAAAAAGATCCATATTACATTTGAGTATTACATTTGAGCTATAAACCCATTTCAGAACAGTTATGAACAACCAGGACATTTCAGACAGATTTGTGCTGTTGAAAACCTAATATGTTGGTGCTTTTGTGGCTGCAAAGACAATAAAGAGAAGAATCAACTTGGATTTTACTCCACTGTCACACTTGTGAAAACCATGCCGCATTTCAAACAAAATATGACTTATAAAACAGAACAATTTTTTTTCAATTTTACTGTATGTAGTCTTCTGTTACTGTTACTCCCTTTTTTCAATATATGGCATGAATGATCAATGTCTGCTTATCTATATGAAATTTTGTTAAAGTACTGTAAAAAAATCAGATGTGGTTAGTACTTCTATCAAGTACTTCAGAGTTTGCAAGAATGTATCCTAGAGCCAATGCTAAAATGACAGGTAATATTACATTATAAACCAAGGATATCTATCACTTTGGCTAAGTTTACTGGAAAAAGGTGCCAGATGGAACACCACAATGGATGCTACTTTTATTTCCACCCAGAGCCAAGAAGCATCATCACACCACTATCTTTAGCAATACAAGAGCAACTAATGATAGCAGTGAGCAATGGAAAACATCACTTATAGCAGTAAAATTAATTTAGAAATATTCTACTAATCAAGTTTTAATAATGTAAAAAAGATTAGTTGAGATATTTATTAATCAGTAGATCTATGCATAAAATCTAACATTTTGCTTTCACAATGAACAGCAAAGAAAATTATTTAGTACCACAGGATTCTTCTCCTCCATTTTCTTATTCTACCATGACAAATTTTAAACCGCCATTTAATTTTTTTTTAAACATAGTTTAGCTGAATCCAAAGTGCCAAATAAGAAAAATAGGAACTTATGGATATACAAGCATAATTAGTAGCAGTGCACATCAGTACTTTAGCAACCACATTAAAGCAGTTTTGCTTTGTGAGTTTACGTACTTGATGTTGAGTAGCTGACTGATTTGTACACAACCTTGACTCAAGGGGAAGGGCAGAAAGAAACCCACTCCAGCAGTACATAATAACCTCACTAAGCTCAGCTTCACTCCTGCCTATTATTCCAGCATGCAAGACTCAGAGTTCATATTCAAGTGTCAGGACTGATACCAGAAAACACATGATCTTAGCAGAGGGAGAACGAGTCATTTTTATGCATCTTTAAATATCCTCTCCCTCTTTCCTCCTTCACTTATTTCAAGATAGAGAGATATAAATACAAGCACATACATCTAAAAAGCAGTGTTCAGCTTGTATTCTAACCACACAGCAGAACAAATGTAGAAATACATAGTTATCTTTCACTGATCTTTTCTGCCCAGCATTTTCTGTTATGCCCAATATGCCAGATACACTGAAACTACAAGCTAGTCCCTCAAAATCTGACTCATCCCCAAAATCCCAAAACTGCAGCATCAAAAAAAGAAAAAAAAAATCTGTGTGTTTTAAGTCGAAAAAATGCAGGAAAAAGGTAACTCTAAAAACAGTAAAAGTGAATGCAGTTGATAATATTTCAGTCACACGTTCATTTAGAGGGGGAGGGATTAATGCAAACATGAAACTGTACCCAAAAAAAATACACTTGCCCTCAGGTTCAGAGTCAATTTCAATTTACCACACCACATTCTTATTTCAGATAGACTCTAAAAAATGAAATAACAAATGAAGGAAACACAAAAAAAGTGCAACTTTTTCGTGGTCATTTGCAAGATCAACAGACACTTCAGTATCTTAAAAACCAACTAGACTATGAATGCATTTAAGAAAAATATCTTAGTATATTTTCAGTCTGAGGGTGAGGGAAGGAAAAGAGACAATCAACCTTTGCATCCCATTTTCAAAATCCTAGTTCCAGAGAAATTAATGTCATTACACTAGTTACTCTCAAGTATGCAAAAGATCATCATTTAGAAACTACCCTCAGGAAGAATTCAGGATCTCCAAATCTTGCTTAATCCTTGTACTACATAAATTTGAAAGAAAAAGTCTAATACATAAGTTATCTTCCCAAATATAATGTCAAAGAAAATTTGGGACTTAATAAATTCTGAGCTCTTCTTCCATCTTTGAACCCCAGGAAAATAAACTATCTTACAGCAAACACTATTTCTCCTGAAATGCTCAAGTAAATACTTATCAATCAACCAGAAGATAAGGTGTTATTTTACAGATTAAAGAGCAGGACATACAAATAGACAACTGCTGTGATGAGAAATAGCTTAACTGCTTAAGAATGTGTTGAGAACTATGCGTTTGACACCTTAGTATTCCAGTAAGCAGGCAAAGTACAGCTAAGCTCTTAGAAGTAATTGCTACTAACACTGGTGTGCCTGGAGAAGCAAAAAGTCCTCATCACTTAATTTAAACGTTTGTCATGTGATGACTCTAAGAAGTCCATTGCAGGGAGCGATTTAAACTCAGTTAACAAGCAATACATTTTAAACTCACTAGTGCTTTAATAGATCACTGCACTCTAGTCTCTCCAGAGAAGCAGAAATAAGCACAGTATCAGAGTCTTGAAAAGTGGGTAACAGCACAAACACCAACTGTTTCTGTTCACTGCATGCCTATGAGTACCACCTCCTCTCTAATATAGGGGCTTGGCCCTTCTGGAAACGTGAGGGAAAGATCAGAAGTCACTTGCATTCCATGAGTGCAGTACTGTCAAATGAGGCCACTATACATGGCTCCTCACTACAGCCCCACAGTACCTCCACACTCAGCTGGCTAACTTCCTAGAAGATTTGAGAATGACGAAGCTAAATGTCCTCTGTCTTCCATCCGCTGTCCCCCTAAATTATCTTGCACTTTCAATCCCTCCATGAATACAGGTGATTCTACTCTGCCCATCTGAAATTGAAAAAGTAAAATGCAGTAAAGGCGCAGCACACTCTAAGTGACAGACATTTCTAAGGCCATCATTTTGTCATAATACATAGCATATGAACTTGTTACTAATCATACCAACTGCCCATCACCTGCCAGTTCTCCACTCACACTAGCCTTGAGGTCTAATTTGAAGGAATAGCATGCCGCATTCAAATACTGTTGACCTACACATTTCAATCAAAAGATCCCTCCTATATAATGAAAAATACAATGTCACCAGAAATCCCAATGAACTAAAGAGGCTAGATATATAAGTCTCAAGAGCAAGTGCTCTGAAACATAGCTTTCAGGAGAACAGGGCTTCACTGTTTCTTCTCCTTTTCCATGTTTAGTTATTTCCCACTCCTGCAGCAATTAAAAACCATTTTACAGAGAAACATTAAATTCCCAGCCTACTGTCTCAAGTTTAGAAGTCAATCTGCCTACGGCAAGAAAAAGTAAGAGAGATGGGAGGTGATAGACTATAAATCTGCCGAAAAGGAGATTTACTTACGGGGTAAGTATCCCAGTTTTTAACTGCACTTTTGAGTTTTATGTATGTATTATCAAGGATAAATCGCTGCTGATGAATAGCAACATTTACACTTACTGCACTAAGTGGAAGACTATTCCAGATCAGCATCTGGAACTCAAAAGGCAAGTCAATCTCCATCATGCAAAATTCAAACTAGAGCCTGCTGAAGCAAGAGTAATCCCTGCTTTTCCCTCACACCTGCCTTTTATTACAGCTAGGGTTTGCATAATCACACTGTAAGTCCAATCAGTAACTGATCCAGAAAGCCTAAATCTGCAAGACACTGGGGAGAGTTCTTTTTCATTTAGATCAGTTTGCTCAACAACGCACTGACCTTCAGTACCATGTCTCCAATTCAATACCTTGTCTTCACTTTCAATACCTTGTCTTCTTTCTGATGCAAGAACCACACTAGAAGCAAAGAGCAAGTGTGCAGAGCAGATGCAGCAGAATGTAAGACCAGACACTTGGCCATAGGTTTTATAAAATAAAATTTAAGAAAAGGTGATCACTTTATTATCACTGGTATTTTTCTTTTCTTACAAAAAACATGTATCAAAAAACAAATGCAAGCACATTTTACTGCTCACAATAGCACATGTTGATGACAAAATTCATTCAGAAGTGTCACATTTAAAATGTAGTCCACCCTGGATTCATAGTTTTGGTGGAGGGGGCAAGAAGAATTAAAAAAAAAAATAAAGTAACCATGATAAATATCTACAGGCAGCCAAGAAGCAAGAATGCTCAGTGAATCCAGTGGACAGTTTGGTCCAGACACTGACTGTACCAACAGGTTTTACTCTACGAAACCAAAAAATATTCACAGGATGCAGTCTGAACTACAAGACACTGTTTGGTCTCAAGTGCTGTGCATGTTTTTGCAGCCAAAAGTCAATTACTTGCCTCAAAGCAATGCTTTAAATTTATAAGAGACTTGAGGGAATGAGAATAAAGGACACAAAAGTATACAGACCATGATCCCCAACATGGTAAATGCAAAATTTACATACTTTCTTTTAACAAAAGCAAAAACCCTTTAAAAATTCCAAAGTGACCAATATAAGGATGTGCTTTGTGAAGAAGCACTGCTGACAGAAAGTCTCAGTTGTTTACTTTGTCCCAATATTAAGGTTAAAAAAACATTGAGAAAAATATTCAATTAATATCAACCTGTAATTCAAACCATAGATACACTGAATAAGTTTATAAAAACTGGTATTTATATACACAACAGTGCCACTGATCTAGATACGTCTTTCACATGTCCCACTGTTCTTAAAATGTAGTGAAGATACACAAAATGCAGTTCAAGCTTCCTAGAGCATCAGAAAGCTGCCACTTTATAGCCCATGATGTCCATGACTTAGAGCAGAATGCAACCTATGTCCAATCTTGACAGTAAAGGTTATCAAGACAATAAAAGACATTTTCTATTAACGCCAGATGCTTGGATGTAAAGCAAGTAGTAACTGGTATGGACAAAACCAGTCTCTACACTGCACCTGGGTTTCTCATCTAAATTCTTTTTTGACAGTCCTACAGTAGTAGGAACTTCTAACTGATTAACTTAGAGCTACACACACCACGCACCTCAAAAACAGACTTAACAGTACAACTTGGTAAAAGAAATAGAAACCAGGGATTTTTAATTAAAAAGAATTCTTCCATTATGCTGTCTGCTGGTTTGCTCTCAAATCAACATTTCCAAGGTCTTAGAGAGCCTAAGAAGAATGGACATATTCAGGAAGAAATCACAAGAAAGCATGAAACAAAGAGTAACAGTCAATATGCTTTTAAAAGTCACACCAGTTATACAGAACAGTTAATTAAATCATAGGGTAAATTAAGTTACAAAGTACCTTAAAAAGAAACAAAACAACCAAAACCAAAAACAACTGAACTGCTTAACGGAGAGGTATAAAATAGGTATTTACAAGCAACAGCATAAAAAAATCTTGGAAAAATTTTGGAATAAATGCCAACGTGGGAAAAAAAAAAACCCTGTAGATTCCATAGCATCATTTGTCTATTAAAACCAGAAATGACAAGTGCTTTGATGACAGTTGCAGTTGGTTAAAAAGTGAGAAAAGACAATACATTATAACTCTCACAAGTGCACTGCAATCTGCAACATATACATGTTCCAAAAAGCGAACCCCAAATTTTGCGTCAAGCTTATGCTTTCCGGACAACTGCATTAACACTACAATAGTAGCAACTTGAACACAGGTGTGTGAACTAATTTCCAAGTCTGTTTGAAAATCAATTCCCGCCACTCATGATGACAAGGGCTAAAGTGCAAGGAAGACTTAACTTGGTATTTCACACTGAAAATGTCAGCAAACCAGGCCAGATTCAATAGAATTAAAAGACAAGTCTAAGGTGCATGGAGGACAAGGACACCCACAGAAACTTGCCTGTACACCTGAAATACATTTCAGATATGCTAAAGAACAAAAGGAAAACACAGACTTGGGAAAACATTTCTTTTGTGTTACTACTTCTGGTACTTCCTACAGTTTAATAGCTAGAGACCAACCCTGTAGCCACTGATAGCTGGGAGAAGAGTAGAAGCACTGGAATTAATTGTGCTTGAAGAGGTCAGGTCTCTCTGTGGTTAGCAGGACCATTACTCCTTGAATGATACACAGAATTCGGTGACTAGAATGAAGACAAACACCACACTTTGAAGAACAAATGCTGAGGAGGAGGAAAGTTTATGTATACCTGAACATACATCTATAGATTTTTCTCATAACTATCCGAAAGAAGGCTGAGATTAATCAAACTAACACACATCACAATCAGGGAAGTCCAGCTGAACAGCCAGAATAAATACAAAAGCAAACCATAATCCAGCTGACTTGGACCAAGATACAAACAGGCAACTCCAGGATTTTTCTCATCTCTCAGCAGACAAGCAAATCTTTTAATGCTGGTACCATTACCATGGAACAGCTAAAAATATCAGGAAGTGGAATTTAAACCAGAAAACAAACACAGTAGCACCTCCTTTTACAATCCAAGAGACAGGCATGTATCATGCTTCCAACCCTGCCTTACAACTGATCTCTTATAATCACCCCAAAAAGCTACAGAAATTATAGCAGGTATAGCCTCTGCTACAGACTCTGCTTCACATGAAGCTACTTCACTATTAAATGCTTGTTTTAAATAAATCCATGCCTTCCATAGCTATGGAAGTAAAATATTTGCCCTCTTTTCTCTTTCAAGGACCTCTCATTTCTTACACATGCAACTAGGATGTTATGTAAGTTAATTTATTGAAGTTAATTTTTAACTCCATTTCTAATCATAGGGACTGAACAGAAAGAAAAAACAAGAGAAAAATGACATTCAGAAAGATCAAGTAAAATTGCTTTAAAAAAATATGTACTTCATTCCTCTGGCTTAAAGAGGCTTTTTAATTATTTCAGATTGGTAAAAATTATGCAATATATTAGTCAGAAACTAATCAGCTGAAATTACAGCTTTTAGAAATACATGTATTTTTCTGTCTTTGCCCTTTTTAATACCTTTGCCTCCTAACTATAAGAAACTAAAGTGAATACCTCCTACTTTGCCAACATGGAATAAGCAACAAAATACTTGGCCTTTGATTGTGTTTTATAATAATAAAACCCTGCAATATTTGGAGTTATTAGCTGTAAATATTCTTACTCCTTGTCTTGAGAACTTGTTATAATTAGACACTGAGCAGAAGCAAAATCCTTCACTGCTTATTTTTATCAACCATGGTTTTCTACCTGCAGTATCAAGCAATTACATACTTCTCTCAGTGCTGTAAAGAAACACATACACTACTAGCCTTAAAACAAAAAAGCAAACCCAAAAAACCCAACAAAATAAAACCAAAATCTCCAATAAGCCAGAAAACCCAAATCACCCACCAAAAACCTGCACACTGTGCACAGGCCTAAACAGCCAAGAAGGAAAACAATAAATATTGTTTTCGTATTCCATTCTTACTAATAGACTCCTGGTTTCAACTTCCATCTATGGCATATGTAAAACGAAGTAAAAATAGGGAATGGGGAAACAAAAGTAGTGAAAATGCTAACACTGTAAATCAGCAACTAGTATTTAACACCATCCTCAATACAAAAAGCCCTTTTTAGCCCTTAAGTAAGGAAATAAAACAGATTTGAAAAACATTCTGTTTCACATGAATATGGTATTTTTATTCATTTGACATATGTTGCTTCCTGAATGGATTTAACGTATTTTGGCATTCCAGAACAAAACTGCTCTCAGTGTTTGGCACTTCATGCACAATGCAGCCAGGAAGCCACTCCTTAAGACTATACAGCCATCTGCAGCAAACACCAAAGGTTTTCGACAAGCAAGCTGCACTGCTGTAATATGTAGTATTTCAGTATAAAAGAAAAGTTCTCATCTGTTAATCAGACTCTGCACATACTTGCCTGCAGATAAATTCAGGTGGTTTGCAATAAAACAGGTCAGCGCAGAAAGGGGAAAATTAATTTAAAAAAGAAACTATTTCTTATCAGAAGATTACTGGTTATTTAAATGCTTACTAAACTGTATGGTCTACACATAAAAAAAAACTCCAGTCCCTAATGCCCCACCTTACATGGCCTCTCTCTCAAATATGCACCTGCCAGAATTCCTACCTAAAGCTAGAACGGATCAAACAACAGGGGTCAGAATAACACAGCAGGTGCAGAGCACTGAAGATACAAAGTAAGCAGATGTTGGGTACACAGGAGGGGAAGGAAGAACCACACTCAAAACCCTCTAGCTAGTAACTGCCCAGAAAAACAAATCCAGACAGGTTACATAACTCAATCTATGGTAACGAGAAGATAAATAGAAACACATTCCTAGATCAGAGTTCAAAGGAAGTACATGTGGTATGTATATTCATTTCCCATTTTGAATTTGGCAGATTTCAAAAAAATATATCCTACCAAAAACCACAAACAAACATGCATCCCAACACTTAAAAGACTATGCAGTGCCCTAATGCAAGTTACTACTTGAAGAGAAACAGTATATAGAACTGGACTTTCATTTTATTTTATAATTCCTCCTCCTTTAAAGAACACTTCTAAGACATCAGTGTTATCCACTTCAACAAGCCAGTTCAGTTTTTGTTCTTATATGTTCAGTATAAAATGCAATACTAAAAGCAGAAGCCTTTATTCATAATGCAGCTTTAAAAATAGTTTTACTTTAACACACCTTTTTCACTACAATAAGGAATGGCTACAATAAGGAGTAGTCACTATTTTTAAAAAAAAGGGAAGGTTCAAAAACCAAAAAAGAAAAAGGCAGTGTTTTCCAGACTCTAAGCATCTTGTCCCTCTAGTTTATATAATAACTATGCTACATATTATCTCAACATTATTCTCAGCAGTTTTAAGAGTTACTGTCCTGGACATATAAAGGAACCTCTCTGTCTATTGTTTTTCTTTACATTAATTTTACAACTGATACACAGATCTCAATACATTCCAATTAGTTGTTCACAATGGTGACACAGACGAATTACTCCCCTCTGCTCTGGCTGAGGTTCTTTCTAACTACAACACCCTTCACATCTTCCATGTGGGTAAGCACCGTTATTCTTGTCCTCTATTTATTCAGCTCTCCTCTCACAATGCATGTTTGATTTTTGCCAACTTAAAATCTCTTTTCACTCTCAACAGTGATGAAACATTTAAGTTAGTATTTTCATGCTGATTTTTTTTCCCTTTACTTAATGTTGTGTTCCTCTAAGTGAATGCATGATGATTGCAGAAAAGAGAGCTGTTATGTTGATTTTACTCTCAGGCATTAGCAGAAGGCTATTCTTGAATGGTTTCTAAAGTATTTTTTGCCTCTTTAGATAGGGAAGAACAAGACTGTACTGCTTACAACAAAACTTTTATGAATAACTTAGAATTTAGACAATTATATTTAAGTATACTTTCTCTGAGAAGTGTTGTTTTCAATAGGGATAATAATTCACTACTGGAAGCCAAAAACAAGCTTTTCCCCTCACAGAAAATTTAAGATGAACTAAAGAGTCTTCTTTCTCATCAAAATGCTAATATTAGGTTCAAAACTAAATTCAAAGTTGACTTAATAATAATTAAACTTAGTGTTACGTAACTTCTGATACCCCGTGCTTTCCAGCATGAGAAAAAAAAAAGTGGTACAATACTACTTTGACACTACTGAAATAAAAAGTGGGACACTGCCATGCTGATTTGCTATTAATATGTCACCCTCTTTTCTCAGAACAGGAAAAAGTGACTGAAGAGCACAATGCAGGAATTCCAGAGAATTTCACAGCTGTGACTTCAATTAATTAGAACTAATGTGTACTTCAGTATTGTGAAAGATTAAAACCAAGTTAACACAAAACTGGGGGAAATCAGTAACATTCTGATTTTGCGGGAAAGTTATTCCTCTACGGATATTTCATGCTCTGAAGACAAAATTTAAAATTTGGTCAAGATTTAACACTAGTGGAAAGATGTGTGAGCTACAAGTCTAAAATGAGCAAATATATATTTAAATTCAGTGGAAATAAGCAGGAACTCACTCCACAGACAAGAGAAAGTACTGTTTTTAAAAGGTTAAGGAACAATTTGTTGGTTCTTCATTGGTTAGTTTATGTAAAGGGAGAAGCAAAGTAAGAAGGAGGATAAGAGAAAAATACCGATTAATGACATATATTACCCACTCTGTAACATTTTCTTCTAACCTGCTACATTGACAAGGCCATAAACTTTCCTTTGACACGTCACCACCTGTTGCTGCAAAACCAATTCAGTAACTGATGTCATGAAAGACTACAGGACATTTGAAATATTGACAATACATCTCCAACAGACCTCACAACTCCCACAGAAAAACTCCAGAGAAATGTTTGCCTGCTTTACTGTCTTTCTCTAGTAAGAACAGCATCGCAAAAACCAAAGAATAGTGCCAGTATCCTCAGCATTTCTTCTGCTTTGTTTCAGAAAAACAAAACAAAATACGTGCTCTTGGAAAAATTTATGAACTCACTCAGACAAGTACAAATGAAAAAGTAAATTACATGCAAGTCTATTAAAATCTATTTTAAGTATATCTTGCTTTTCTAGTTACTTGCATTACTTACATTTTCACTTAGTTAGATGAAATACCTGGTACCAGACCCAAAGTCTTAACATGTAAATCAATAATAACACACTGGAAGAACAGGATTGTCTAATAGCCACAAAAAGCACAAAATGTTGTTCAGGAAAACAAAGCTCTCCTAACAAACACAAAGAAGATGCACTATAGAGAAACAATATTATAGTAAAATTGTAAAGCTCTGAAGGTTTTTTCTTCCCCCATATCAATGTTTCTGATCTTATCCATCAGAGTCAAATGGATTGACAAATTCTGAGTTCTGATTCTCCCTCCTTGTCACACTCTGAGAAATGGTACTTCCATCCTTTTTTATCTCTTCTTACTTTGAGTCCTTAATATTTGTTACCTTGTTTTTAACAGTTTCCTGACACCCATATGTGAACCAACAAGAGTGACCTGAAAAAAGGTAAAACTGTAGATTTGTTCCACATACTGTTATCTAGCACTGCACACTCAATTCCCTTTACCTGTAACTCCAAGAGGTTTGAAGAACTCATTAATTACTTGGAATAAATCACCCTGTGTAAATTTCCTACAGCATAGCAGACATAAATGGTATAAAGACTGAATAGGTATGAACCAGGAAGAAGTGAACTTCTGAATTTTCTCTGTCAGTGATGAATTCTACTGCCAATCTCCCAAAAATATAGAGCAGTTCAGAAATTAAATAACCAACAGAGCTCCAGGGTTAGAACCACATATGATTTTGTGACCAGAAGTAACCCAAAATTAGTATGTTCTCCTAAAAGGAGCTAACTACCAACCTCACATTCCAGGCCCCCACAGACTAACTTGCCACAGCAAGCTAACATACCAGCAGCAGGAGATAAATGAACATTATCTGCTGTCTCCATGTTCACTGATGCTCTTTCAAGTAGACCTATCTCAAAGGCCAAAGTGGAACCTAAGTAAATTA
>VXBQ01012962.1:13416-26477 GCA_013400175.1 Phainopepla nitens | reverse complement strand
TGGCTCGGGGTTCGGGCAGGCGCGGGCCAGGGCGAGGTGGGAGTAGCCGGGCGAGCGGCGCCCGTCGCGGGCCGTGTCTCGCCGCCGCGGAAAGGCTCTTCTCACCGCTGCCCGGCGTGGGGCCTGTGCTAGTTT
This sequence comes from Phainopepla nitens, assembly GCA_013400175.1. Lineage (NCBI taxonomy): Eukaryota > Metazoa > Chordata > Aves > Passeriformes > Bombycillidae > Phainopepla > Phainopepla nitens. Next base: position 26,342 of record VXBQ01012962.1, on the reverse strand, counting down.
TTCTCCTGCAGGGGAGCGTCCATCGCACAGGCAGATTCAGTCCTGAATGATATAAGTTTCCTCGTTAGCAGCTTCAGCTTCCTAATTTAATGGTTGCACGCCCTCTGTAGAAGGTGCTGAGGCGCCAGCTCACGCCATCAGGCGCTGGCCGTTCCGCCTTCGTGGCCATCCCACCCCTGCTCCCGCACCTTGTCCTGCCTGACTCGGAGTTAACAGGGGTCTGAGGGAACGAACACACCCAAGGGAAAAACTGACAGCCTCCACCCACGCTTTGGTGTTTGAGTATGCGACATTAAACTTGGATGCAAACAACAACAATTAAAATAATGCCGCACATATTGTCACAATGTTTCACGTATACCCTGGAACATGGCTGTACTTTCTCTTCCAAGTATTTCAACACGGCCAGTGTTGAATACAATGGTACTGAAAATGCGTGTTGACTGACAGAGAGTCATGTGCAAATACATGTTTGAAAAGCAGGCGGTGCATAGATCACACAGCTTTGGTATAGTCTGGGTTTGGATTGCAACAGTATAGTTGTGATCCAAAAAGAAACAGTCAGTTTCTGTTTAATTTCCTGGATTGCTTGAAATGGGTATTTGATAACCTATTGTGTATGCAATATGCCATTTTAACAGTCCTGGAGCCTGGAGTTCTGCTCAGCCACAGCACAGCACATGAAGCTGACAGCAGGGTGGATTTCTGCATGCTGTTCACCTTATGCTCCTTAATTGTGCTCAGCAGAGACCAAATCTAAGGACAGAGGTAGTTTTGTTTTCATGCTAATTTATCTCTGGCTGCTCTACTGGGACTGCCACCAACTAAGATGGAATAGTGTTTTACGATGATAATCTGTTTACTGAGAAATTGACAAAATGCTAAGAAATTACGTGTTATATGAGCCATTGGACAGCAAGGGAAAATGGTATGTCGTATTACTGTTGACCTGTCCCTGATTTTAACATACAACTAGATGAGAAAAGTCCTTTATACCCCTACTAGTCCTTGAAAGTAACTCAAATTGATACTTCCTGTTCAGCATCTTTGCTTCATCTAGTTTCTTACAGGGCTTTGCATTAACGGTTTAATCTTTAGCAACAAAACATAGAGATGATTGTATTTTTATAAAAATCCACTGTGATTAACAATACTGTTATTTATTTTAAACCTCTTGCCTCTAGGTGGGAATTGTATGTTCAAGTATCCAGCTTGTATCCAGACACAGAAAATATGCATGCATTTCTACCAAGATAATAACTAGGATTCACTTACTGTTTCCTTACTTTTCTCCATCTTTAGAGCATACAGCCCTACTTTCCTAAATTTAAATAATTAAACTAAATCAAGTGTAGTCATCACAGTTTATAAAAAAGAGAATTGTATATATTGGTATTTCCCAAAATATTACATCATTTATATTTCTTTTTGTTTGGAAAAGCCATTTTCTTCAAATGAGTCAGCTTTGGACTAAGGCCAAGCAAGAGAACTTTATCCTCACTGACAGCAGATTTAGAATTTCTTACTACAGTGCCCTGCACTGGTGCCCTATACTGGGGCTATAATAAAATTACTAATTTTTTTTTTTTTAGTCTCTTGCACGTGATTGATCATTCCTGTTGAATACCAAACAATGTATCCTTATCATAATTAATGTTAATAGCTCTCTGCAACTAATGCCCTCCATCACAAACTCTTCAAGGCACCTTTTATTGAATAATCATAACTTTTTAAATGTGAAAATATTTTTTGGAAATGTTTTCTGCAAATTGCCTAACGCAGCAGAGTAATAGATAGTAATAGATATGTGAAAATAGATGGCTGTTGCTCAGATGGTGAATCTCCCACAGTTTTTAGCATTAGTTGAAATGTAAGATGCTGATTCACTTACAGTTTTAGCCATCAAAAATAAAAGCCTAGCCAAAGTCTGCTAGAGCAGCTTGCTGGAGCACAACTACTGAAGACATTTTGCACAGACAAGATACAACTATCTATACAAATTAAGAAAATACCAGGAGTTATCCTAGGGATCTAAAAGTGCTATAAATATCAAGACTATTTAGATTACAGCTCCAGCAGAGTCCCCAGCAATATTAATTCTCAGAGTTGGTATCCCAGTTACCAAATAATTACAGATTAAGTGCACAAAGTACAAAATACAGAGTTATATAATGAGTCTTTCCAGTGAGACTATGCATCTGATCCCACTGAATGTTTAAACAAATCCTTTATACACACTTTCGTACTGGACATCAAGCCCAAACTCCTCTCATTTTAATTTCTACTTTTACATTTGAACAGGAGTACTAGTAAATACAACATGCAGCTAAATCAAAAGAAGATTTGGTGAAACAGTCACCAGTATATTTTTCTCTCTCAGGAGTTAAGTGGTCTGAACAATTACTACATAGTTTCTTCTGAGTAACAGGGTTTAATTTTTGCTTTTCCCTATTCTTACTACTTTTGTTCATTATGATTGCATGTTTCCACTTTTCCAGGAAATAGATTGAAAGGCCTCTGGGGTAAGTACTTCTGCTTATTAAATTCTCAAGTAGTGACTTGAACAGTGGATTTCAAGTTGATTTGAAGTGAGACTTCTGGGAATGATTGCAATATAAATGTTAAATAATAATTAGTGGAAGTAATAACCACGCGAAAGACACAAAGAGGCAATAAGTATTTTTTTCTTTAACAAGTATATATTGAAGTTTATTTTCAGTATTCCATAATTTAAATTCGCAAAAATGTCTTACTGTAACATTTTCTGAATTTATTTCACTCCCAACTGGATAACACCACATTTATGCTGGTGAAATTAACACAAAACTGGTATAATTCAGTGTAATTAAGGTAATTAAGTCTTAGAAATGTGTTGCTATAACTTCTAAATGCATAATGCGTATCTACTATGTCTACAGAGAAGCTAAGTAAACAACCTCTGCTCAGTCTAATTTCAATACAATCCCAAATATACACTGGCTAAATACACCATACAAATAAGTTTTCTCTGTATCTGGTTGCTTTGTTTCTCAAATAATAAAATCAAAGTAATGAATGTAAATGTATTGTGTGACTAACTTTTGTAATATTATGCAAGTACCAATAGAAAACCTTGGTAACACCACAACCTATTTCTTATATGCTGTGTTCTAGAAATGGTTAGGAATGTTTTAGAGTTATTTTTAACCATTTTATTGTGAATTTTTGTTTGTATTGTCTTCCTTGGTTAGCATGGGAGAGTTGGTGAATTCTGAAGAACACTTGGGACATGAAGGAGCATTTCATATGGAGGAGAAAAGACAAAAAGGTGGTGTTAAGGTACTTTACTCTTGTCTGATTTGTACTGCTTTGCTACTGGACAGTCTCTTTAACACTGATTTTAAGCTATGCTGTAGCCTCTTAGCCTAAGGGTCTGTTTTACAGCTGATGCCACCACATAAATCTTGTGTTGGTGAAAACAAAGAGAAAGGAATGAAAATGAAGCCATGCTGTGTAAGGACACTGACATCTGTAGATCATAACCAAAAATCCGTTGCTGACTAGGTTAAGACAAAGAGTTACACATGAAGTTGGCAGAAAGAGCCAACTGTGAAGTTGCCTAAAATAAGCCATGTGCTCGGTATATTGCCTATGCATTGATGGTAGTTTTAGACTGCCTTTGTTCTTCGATCCTAGAAGGGTAAAAATTAATGCTGTTGAGGATGTTTGTGTCCAAACAGATATCCTAAAAGAATGCTGTACCAACTTCTAGTCAGATCTGGAATACTTCTCTACAGAAGATCAGTTATGCTAGCTCTTTAAGACCTATCATCACACAACCATTAAATAAAACCAGACTTCTCTAATTGTAGGATGGGTTGCATTTATTTTATATTTTATGGCTTACCTCTATTTTGACAATTTATTTTTCATAGAAGATGCTAATGCTGACAATACAGACCTCTTAGTAGTTTTTAGCAGCAATGTGTATATGCACACATTTTTTTTACTTTCCCCTTGTCTTTTTCTGTGAATAATGTCAGTCGTAAAAATAAATGCTAACAATATGTGAATTCTTGGCTTCTGTGTTGGTTCAATGATATCTCAAATTGAATTTCTTCAATGGACTACCATATTTGGGATCACATGGTAAATCTTTCTGAAGCAAGGAGATGCAAACAGTCCAGTGAGATGAACTCTCATGCCTCTAGGCCAGCTAAACTGACAGACTGTACCTTAAGAAAAGAGGTTTTGATTTCTAGAAAAGCCACCAGTGAACATTTTCAGGAGAGTTAAAAAATATCCCTTTTGATTGGTCTCCATCTGCAAAATATGGTTCATGATAAAAGATTATTTCATTTTGGGGAAAATAATTACTTTTTTTCAGAATCCGTTACAGCAATTGCAGATTTTTTTCTTACATATGAAATTAAATTTTAAGTTCAATTAAATAATAATAATTTTGTCTTCCCCATTCTCTTCTTTGTGAAGTCTTCAGTTCTCCTTTTTTTACGTATTTTTAATAGTATTACATCTAAGGCTTAGTAGATGTAAAAAATAAATTTTTTATGTTTTAATTCTCAGGTTTCATCTACTGTTTTCCTACATCAAAGGTTATTTTTATACATCATTACGTGGCAGGTATATTCTATGGCATTATTCCACATCAGCAAGGAAATAGTGACTTTCTAGGCCACAAAAGTGAAAAAGTTGTCTATTAATTCATTTCTATTCCTGCAAACAAGCAAAAGTGCTTAACAGAGAGCTTGGCTTTACCATGTACTTTGAGAAGTGTACTTTAGTCTAGAGGTACAATTATTTCTATTTCTAGAAAAAAATATTTAAAATATTTTACTTTCTTAAACTGAAGTGAAAATGTATAGCTTCCGATTAACCAGTCTATTAGCAATGTAGCAGAGTTTACATCTGAGCATCATAACAGCATTGAATCAACCCATTTCCATGAATATATTTCTAACTGTTGTGATTAAACAGACACACAGCTCAGGTGAGAGAGACCTTCAATGAATTTTGACACCGTGGGATATCAATTAGACAAGGTTTGTAGAAAAGGTGATACCTTTAATTAGATAAACTGATAGAAATGGAGCAAACAAAGTTTTTGACTTGACTGACATCATTAATGAGAACTGAGAAGGAAGAAAACCCAAACTAAATACAAGTGAGATGTATTTGTTTTAGTATAATAAAACTATTTTAATCACTTAAACCACTGGTGTGAAAACAGCTGCTAACATAATATACAGAGGATGAATCAGCAAGAAAACTGTCAGCTTTAAAAATAATGTTGCTACTGTCTCCATTAAGAATGTAGTTCCCAGGATTATTTTTTTTAAACATGACTTGGAGGTCCCATGTTATTTCCTGCTCTGTGCAAGAGATTGATTGGTTTTTTATGAAATAATTATTCTCCTACCCTTTGTTGTGTTTTGTCTGTGATCTGTTATCTGTGTCAGTTCACTGTAGTGAATAGCAGCTGATGAGTTCTATGTATGTAATTCTTATGAGGATGTATGATACTTAGTGTAATATATCATATTTTAATGAGTATGAAGAAAGCACATGAAAATTAATTCTTTTGGTCACTGATATCAATTATGTTAAATATGTCAGTATTCATGAAGTTTACTTTGGCTGTGCCAGCAAGGTTTCATTCTAATGAATATTTGTTAGTATAGGGGAGGTCTGCTTTGGATTGTGAGTTTAATACTGGAGCTGATGTTTAAAAAGAGATGTGGGAAAGAAGAAGTCTTCAAGGAAGTGTAAATGCTGTAATTATCTAACAATTTTTTGTATACATACCAGTATTGACTATTATGCAATAGACCGGAATAGTTTATCAATGAGGGCTTTCATTTTGCATTATTAGATTGATAGGGGGTATTTGGGAGGTTAATTCAATTGCAAGGCCTGCTCCTTGCAAGGCAGTTCTGAGACTTTTTTCCTAGTGTGTCTTGCATAGTGGCTAATTTTCTAAATTTTGCTGATTTGTGGATTCCTCTACAAGGTACTTTGTATTGTCACTTTTTGCCAGCCATGTTATCTAGAAAGGTGATGTTCATCTTCTGTTACATGAAAGGCAATAAATTCTTAATTTAGCAGTGGAAATCTGTGGAGAAGTTTAGGTGAAGTTTAGTGGCACAGTTCTTTAAAATACTTACCTATGAGAAGTTTATGAACATGGTGCTGTTACTGGTATGAGGGATACATTTTAAAATATTTTCAAGCTTTGGTTGCTCTCTCCTACTGATTTCCACAGTTCTCTATGAGTAGTAGGCATCTTCATCTGAAAACCACCTATTTGTGCGTATCAATATTGTATTAAATGAGAGAAACAATTGTTCTGGTTTCAAGTTCTTTCTTTAGCTTTGACAGAAACCATTTTGAATTAAGCCCCTGCACAACCAAGAGACCTTTGGGAGAGAAATCCTCTAAGATGTGAATATTCATAAACTGCTTTTTAAGACACTCAAATGTAAATAGCACTGTTCTCAGGTTGTTTATTTTAGAACTACATGGACATTTTCTTATCATACTCTGGAGAAATGGGAAATTGCCAGGGTTTGGTTGTGTTCTTTTCCATCACATATCTATTTTTACTATATAAACTGTTTTGCCTCTAGTTCAGCCATGTCTTTATGTATTAATACAATCATAAAACTAATAAGATTTTTATGTATATATATATATATACACACACACACATAATTGATCCACAAAAGCCTGAATCTGAAATATTATATCAGATATATATGTATATAAATCAATATGTCATGTACATATATATATGTATTGTATACATATATGCACAGATATTGAGGTGAAAGCATTCACCCTTACAGCATGAAATGCTTATGGCATAGATTTCTCTTTCATTTTAAAATGATAAATGTCAATAAAAATGTATAGACACAAAAGCTATGTGAATCACACATATGTCTAGGAAAAGTAAGTGATGTGCCAGAAAGTCAGGTAATTTAACAGACATGCTACTGTCACAGAGATTTAAAATACAAGGATCTGGTTTTTCAAATGCAGAGATATCTTTTGTATGAGCAAGCTTATTACCTTCACTGATATTGCTAATAGGAATAAGAGCTGCATCTGTCTCTAGATCCATCACCTAAGGGCTTGTTTACACTGAATCAGAAAAGTACTTACTCTGTGTACATTGAAACACCTTAATTCCATGTGATACAGTTTTAGTATGTACTCACTGATGAGATAAGGTAAAGTCTACATACAGCCTCCCATCTGACACTTATTAAATGAGGCATGCATAATGTTTTTCTAGCTACTGCCTTCCTGCCTTTCCAAAGCTGAGAATATGCTGGAATGATTAGGAAGCTAAGAAAGGCCCTACTTACCCCTGAACTTCCTCATTACAACATTGCAAGCTCATAACACAGTACAGCCAGCCATTTTCATCTCCTTGTCCAGAGGAAATCAAATTCAGAACTTCAGAGGCCACTTACAGACCCTCACAACAAAGAGCCTCCTCATAGAGTGGAAGGAGTTTAGACCTTGTTGAAATGAGGACCACAACGTCTGGCTGCCATAGGCAGCTCACAGCACTTGTTCTGCTGCTCTATTGCCATGCCCAATATCATAATCCACTTCCAGAGAACGAAAGTAGATTACCAGCAGTCATGCTTTTAGCTGCATACATTAGGAGAAGCCTGACTGTGTTTTGTCAGGTAAAGACTTACCAAAGTCAGTTTGCTGTAGGCAATGCTGATGCCAGTGTACCCAGTGAGGACTCCGAGGTTGATGTTGTCAATAAGGCTCAGATAAATTCCAGGACCATTTTGTCTGAGTGCCAAAGTGTCTTGGCTGGATACATGCAAGGGGAGCAGGACAGGTGTTCAATTTGCCCATCTTATGGACTACTTGTGCTGGCAATCGTGAGAAGGGATCATCAGCCAATAAATCTCCTTGTTTTGCCTACTTAATATTAATGTGAAAAGCTATGGAAGAGGTAGCAGGTGAGGGAGTATGACTTGCAGTGTTACTTGTAGGCATTTAAAACTCCTCTGCTCCTAACAACCAGCTGCACTCTGCCGATCTCTTCTTTCCCTAACTGCTCAGTTCAGACGCCTTCATTTGTACATTCCAAACAGTAACCATAGTAGAAGTTTCAAACGCTAGTTAAAAATAATGATGTCTCAGCAAATGCAGTAGTTTAGTCAATCTCAGATGTTCAGTGGAAAACACTCCTTTTTTTCCCTTGCTCTCCTCCCGCACCATACACATTTTCTCCTTCCTCCCCACCCTCTCAACTGCTTGAGCTTAGAAGGGAAAAGTCCTGAAAGTATCAGTAGTGCAGCAAACATGTTAAAGTTCTCTGCCATTATCCCTCACCAATAAAAGAAGAGGCGTGAGCCACCGTTAGCTACTGAAATGTTAAATAACCAAGCTTCACTGCAAAGAGAGCATTTCTTAGGGGAATAAAAAGTGAATTTAAGATGCCAAAATTATTATTGTATAGCTGTCTTGTCCCTTATTCCAAATAAGGAATTTCCACATTGAAAGCAGTGACTGTGCTTCCAGAGAAGATTAGACTGCTTCTGTTCCACTACATATAGAAAATATCCTTTATTTCCATAATAATTGCATGAAGAGGGAAATCAGCCAGAGCCAGTGTTGTATCAGTGCTGCATTCTCTCTCTTATTTATGGGACTGCAATAAAAAGGAGATTGATTAGCTGCTAATGAATACTGAAGATCTTCCTGGAGCTGAACAAAGTAGTTCAGCTGTCATTCAGAAAATGACCAGCCTTTGAACAGTGAAAAGCAGAGTGATAAACAGAGGTGTTTTGGTCTCTGATGAAGAAGAATGCTGCTTTGGGAATAGATAAGTCAGTCCCAGCAGACCACTGTGAAATGAGTGGAGAAGAGGCCAGTTTTACCACATCCAAATGTCATGCAGGTGTCCAAATAGTTGTTTAATTTTCTTATGTGTGAAGCAGATAAAAGTCCTGGAAATTTTCAGTTATGCTGCCTGTGCATACTGGCTTCTGGCATTGCAGATGTTAGGTTGTTTTTAATGGAAGAGTCAGCGTTCTGAGAACTGTAGGAGTGATCCTTTAGAAAAGAAATATAAGTTCAGATTATACTAAGAAGGCTACAGTGTAGAAAGAAGCTGCTGACATTGAGAAACATGAGGAATAATACTTACAAAGTAATACCTGTTGGTCACTACAGAGGAAATGGACCAGTTAGTATGTACTCTCAAGTTAATGTACAACTGTGAAGAAATGAAGAATATAGAAGAAAATATTATCAAGTATAACAGAATTCAGTGGTCTTAGTCTTGGGAGAACAGAAAAGCTGAAAAAGGAAGTGAAAGGAGATGAACTAATTTTCAAAATTAGTGTAGTCACATGTGTCTCGGTAAACATGGGCATTCTCATTCTGCGGAATAAGCAGGGATATGCAATTGGGGCAAACACTACGTTAGACGTAAGGCTGCCATGTTCATGTCTTCTTACCACGGTGCAATAGTCACACCAATTTTCCTCACCATCCCTTCATCAACTGTTTTATCATCTGTCTCTCTCTTAAGGGTAACGCTTTTTCTCCTAGGGCTTTATTGAAGAGCAGAAGTGATAGCCTAATGGAAAATGAGGTAAAGACAACCAAAAGAGTAGGAAAACTCATTAAGTCTGTGGTGAAGATGTCTACAAAGGAGAGGGAGATTAGTAAGTGGCAGGACAGAGAGGAGGGAAAAATAAGGAGAGGACAGAAGAGGAAGGTAATAAAATACCCACTTTTGGCCCAGCACGCCATTCCAAAAAGAAAACTGCAGACCTACACAAATATTATACTCCACTTAATGAAATCAATAAATACATAACATTGGGTCACTACAATGCTCTACCAGAGCCTTGTGGTTGTTTACAAACATTTGAGGATTAAAGACTGAAATGAATTATAGACTTTTGAATAAAAGACTAGAACCTAGAGCCAGTAAACATATTTTGGCATTAAATTCAATTTATTTTAGGGGAAGTAAGATTCCTAAATACTTCCTCTGCTGTGAGCTTGATGTGTTACTCACAGAAAGTACAATGGAGGTCCTAGGACTCTGTTAATTTATCCCACTTGACAATTCTAATCACAGATGTAGGAAAAATTCACTGTGGCTGTACAACAGGGCAGCAAACATAGCCCATCTAAATAAAGGATATTTTGCTTGTACTTAATGAGATATATTCAGATATACTATATGTCAGTGCCCAGGTTAAAAAATTAAACTGGGATACAGTTTAGTTGTTCTCTAATGCTTGAAATTAATTAGTCAGGTGTTAAATATGTTGAGGCATCCAAATGAATTATACTGCACACAAATGGTTTTTTATGTAACTCGCAGCCTTTTATATAACTGAAGTATTAAACATTTTGTAAGTATATGTATATGTTTGTAATTTTGAATGTTTTGTACACTTCTTTAATTTTTCTTTACTGACTACTGAATCATAAATATTAAGTTCATGTGATCATTGCTTTTTAAATCACATCCATTTTAAACAGAGAAAGAATTTAGTATAAATATATATATGGAGAGAGAGGCATCTGTTCACTAGATGCTTTAAACAAAAAAATACTCTGCAAATACTCTTTTTTTGTTGGTTTTTGTTTGTTTGTGGTTTCTTTTGTCTGTTTTATTTTTTAAGAAACATTTTCATAAATACTGAAGCTGACTATTTTTAAAGAACAGTATCTTTTTGGAAGGCTGCTATATAGCCAACATGACTGTAAAATCCATCCTTTATGAATTCTCTGCTTTGACATTCACCACTACTTGGTAAACTTCACTGATAAAAATATTAAAAGAGTGGACAAGTCATACTGCATTTAAAAATTACATTAAACAGTCTACAGTTGTCTTGTAAGTTTCCCATTTCCATTGATGGCAATTTACATAACAGAAACCTAGGTTAAAATTAATTCCTTATGTTGTTTGGGGAATAATAACATGCAGAAATACTTTGCTGTTTCTCCCTCCCACACCCAGATATTTTTGTGTAGATTTCAGATTTCATTTACAAAACATAACATAAACACAGCAGTGATAAAATGAGCTTGATTTAACCTCACTTAAATATAACCTGTCCCCTTTTTTTTAATTTTCTACAATACACACCATTATTTTCCAGACGGGATATCCCGTAATAAAGAAACACAAGACAAACTTCCAATCTGTAAATAGAATGAAAATTAATTTGAGTACAAATACAGCATTTCTAATGATACTGTTGTGTGAGGTCAATATTCTGTTTGTCTACAGTACAGGATGTTACTTCACAAAAAGTGAAAGACAGTTTAACACATGTCAAGTGATCATAGAAAACTGTTAGTGCCCTGCAGCAGTTTTGACAGCGCAGGGGAGGAGAGGCAAAGGCGGAAGTTTAAAAGCTACCAGCACAATAAATAAAATAGAACAGAGATTGAAAGCAGACTTTCAGTGTAAGTCTAATTTCTTTCTCTTAAAAATGTTCTTGAAAAAAGTTCTATGAATGTCAGATTCATTAAGAAACAACTAAATCTCCAATGCAGATAGCTTCACATGGGAAAATTGATAGAGTAGCCCACTCTCTGACCAACATAAAATCATTAGAAGATCCTCACATTTTCCAAAATCTCAGTTAAAAATGTTTTCAGTTGCAAAATAAATGCCCTTTTATGAACATCACATTAGTCTTCAACCAGAGAACTCAAAATCAACATGCCTTAAGCTAACATTAAGTTTTATATATGCAGCATGAAATTTAAATTATTATATCTTATGTTTTCCAGCATTAAGATTTTTTTTCAGAAAAGATATGTTGGGTTTTCTCATTAAAAGAGTGTTTCTGAGAATCCCGAGACTCTGAGCAGCACCTGTTAGTGCTGGAAATTTCCTGCTGACTTGAACTTCAAACTAAATTAAGAATTACTGTAACAGGCGTCTATGCAATAAAGAATATGACTCTCTAAATCCTATTACCAGTTGAAAAAAGAGAGTCTTGTTTAAATCTCTAAATGAAAATGGATGTTTAGATCGCAAGGCGCTGATTTTCTTTAGGCTGGAATGGAGAAGGAATGTGCTTTTTTAGTGTAATAAAGCTAAGCACAATACGGTGAAAGTATTACATTTGCTTAGAGATATTTTGTGCCATGCATTTTGACTGTAAAAGGCTCATTATTCAGAAGTTAGGGGTGGTAATTGATATACTAAAAGAAGTAGAGGCAATTAATTCCTTGTATTGATTTGGCAAGGCCTCATTTTTTTGGCAGTGGCGAAAGGGGGCCACATGGTTGGCTTCTGTGAGAAGCTACCAAAAGCTCTCACTATGTCTAACAGAGCCAATCTCTGATGGCTCTGAAGATGGACTTGCTGCTGGCCCAATTAGAGGTTGGTAACACCTCCGTGGTGACCTATTTAAGAAGAAAATCAAAACAACACACACAGTTTTTGTCTGGGGTGGCAAAGCAACGCTGCCGGGAGCCATCCTGCTGTGGCTGCCGCCATCTCGGTGCAGCCTGCAGCTTTTCCTCCCCTGCCTGGCTGCCCCTACCCAGCCATGCTGCCGGCAAAGAGAGCAGGGACAGCAGCAGCTTCCCTTTCCTGCTGCCCTGCCTCAGGAGACGGATCAAACAGTACCAGCACCGCTGTGGCTGCTGCTGCCCGCAGTGGTGGTGGGGCCACATGGCTGACGGTGCAAACGTGGCGAGTGACTCCCCAGTGTGGGACCTGGACAAGATCAACTTCTCAGTGCTGCAAGATCCTGCAGGAATCTTTGAATTGGTAGAACCTGGCAGTGATACCCACGAGCAGCAATTTTTTTACTCAGAGAAGAGGAGGAAGTGAGGATCTATGAGGGAAAAGAACATGGTGACACCAAGGTCACTGAAGAAGGAGGGGGAGGAGGTGCTTCAGGCAC
>VXBQ01012962.1:0-13123 GCA_013400175.1 Phainopepla nitens | reverse complement strand
GAGCCCTTTGTTAATTTTTTTTCCCTCTCCTCTGCCCAACTGTAACCAGAGAAAGTAAACAAATGACTCTCATGGATGCCTGGTGTTTGGCCAGTGTCAAACCACAACATTACTTAATTCCATTCAATTTGTTTTTAATTTTTTTACCCAACATCCAGTACTATTTTGTCCAGTAGAATATTTTTCTGAATGCATCTACCATTTAAGCAATATTTTACTTGAAGAAATTCAAATATAATTATTTCACATTGGCTAAAATACAGTTCTACAGCATCTATGCTAATACAACTTAGGTAATATAAGAATAAAGATTCATTTTTTGGTCAGCTGAAGAAAGCAAGCAGAACAAGGAGTTTTTTGTTTAGTTGGGGTTTAAGGTTTTTTGTTGGTTGGTTTTTTTTGTAATTATAAATAATCTGATATCTGATTAAAAAAAAAAAACCTTTAGGACACACGAAAGCAGATTTTATGATTACAATAAACAGCTCCAGTTCTGTTCCAAATCTGATGCCTCTGCACTATTCATTCATGCATCACTTTTAGAAAATGCTTTAAGGAATAGCACTCTTATGCTGTGGCATTATTGCAGGTTTAAAAAAGATGCAATAGTCTTTTCTTTGTCCTTCAGCTTCATTTAATAAGTGAAAACTCATTTACAAATAATTGTTAATATTTATTTGCTGGGAAACTATGTGTCGATGGTTTACTGCTTCTCCTGGCTTCAGTTCAGGAAGGACTGCAGCACTGAGGTAGACAGATCACCATTACTTTTATTACTCGTCTTTGAAGACTGATAATTGTTTTTCTTTTTAAACCATTCTTCTTGATCAACTGCTAAGTGGGACTGTATGTCAACGATTCTACACTTAGCCGCATAGAAAAAATTGCAGACTTTTGTAGAGGCCACAGAGATCCAGCAAAAGACAGTGATAAACACTCAGGATCATTAACCCTATTGTAATCATAATACACATGTCACTAGTGTATTTTGTTGCTTTTGAGGAAAAAAAGACCTTACGGAAGGGGTGCACTAAAAATGAGCATTAAATAAGCAAACAGCAAATCAAATAAACAGAGTAGTCTAAATATTCAACTAAAATGGTCTGAACTGAAGTGACTGTAAGATTTTGTTAAGTTCATGGAACTCTTAGGTCCACTGATGTTTTGTTGCTCTAAAATACTCAGGAGGATACAAATCTCTGAAAGTTATGATGGTAAATATATATTTTCAGGGTTCTGCATATTTGTAATAATCCTACCCTGCTGCTTGTGAACCTCAGTTGCTAAACAATCTTTATTGGAAAAAATCCTGGTATATCCATGTGCTAGTAGTTTCAGAAATGTATATTAACTGATTTTAATTTGATAGTTAAAAATAGCATCTTATTAAATTTCTGCTGAAATTTGGTCCTGGCATATGTGTTCAGCTCTAAAAATCTTCCCCTTCAAACCACTTTTATCTTTCAAATAACTAAGGTGTTTCTCCCCAGCATTCACATGGCATTTTCCATGCAAAAGAATTTAACAAGTGAAATGAAAGCAAAAAAAAGAGTGACATTAAGGCATGTTTAGGACAAACCTATCCACCGTGTTCTGCCATGAGGAGAGGAGCAGTCTGGATGCCCTGACACCTCTGTCATTGTACTGAAGTGCTGCCATGGTTTGACCAAAGTGTGTGGGAAGGAGCCCCATGGAGGCCAGGCCCTATCATAGTATGATCAAATGGCTTGGGCTGGGAGGGATCTTAAAGATTATCTAGTTCCAACTCCCCTTCTGTGGGTAGAGATGCCACCCACTGGATCAGATTGCTCAAGGCCCCATCCAGCCTGGTCTGTGGACATCCTCACACCACTCACAGATATGCACAGCCTGTATCTGCTGCAATGTTGTTACAACTGCAAGAATTTGGTCACTCTGTTTCTTCATCCTCAGCAGACCCTGAAGAATGTAGAGGCTGCAGGTGGCAATATTGTAAAGAAGAAATGAATTGGTCTGTTGGAAAAGGTGTGAAGAGAAAGGAATAGAAAAGGTCCACCTCTGCTCTAAGAGAAGCCAGGGAAAGTGTGTGGTTGGATTTTTGTGACAGATCAGCTGAAGTCACCTTTGGATTTACAGATTTCTGTGCCAAAGATATATTTTAAATTTAATATTTGTCTGTGACTTTTTCTTTCCCTAAGACAATTAATTAATTTGGTACATTACATCTATATTGCTTGGGCATAACACAATCCTTCATATAGACATATCATAAATGTCAGAAAAGAGTTTATAATAGAAATGTGGAGAGAAGCCTAAGTACCCAATGCTGGAAGTTGCTCTGAAGAACTGTATACGCCCAGCACTTTGTACAAAATCTGGCCCATAAAAACTTTTTTTATGGGAGATCCACCTGTTCTGGCTCTCTGTGGCATCTAGTATGTTAGCAGAGCTGTTGATCAGGACAAACTGCTGCTTCTAATGCCATTAAGCAGAAGACTTTGGCATGGCAGCAGCATGTATTTAAGTACTAGGATATCTGCTCTTTCATGGAGAATGTTATTTTCATTATGAAAGCATCTTTCAAACAGCCTTGCAATGGACATGTGCCTGTATCTGTGTGATCAAGGTGGCACTTTCACACTTTACCACCAGAGTTGTGGGTAGGTTGTTTTTTTCCTTAAGGGTAAAATCTAAATGTTTTACAGTTCCAGGCAATTTAATGTAACTAGTTTTGGGTGTTATCAAAATCTCTCTCTCAATCTTGTTTTCAGAGTGAAAGGATAATCTTGTTAATTTGCTATTCTAGGATTTAGAAGCTCTGAATTCTATCCCAGTCTGCCATGGACCACGGGTAGTAGGAGTATAGCAATTCCTCCAGCTTTGGATGGTACACAAGCTGGGAGAGGGAACCTCCCTTATTTAGCATTTAGAGCCCTTGGTGCGCCATTTTAATACAAATCATAGGTGCGGCAGTGTGGGAGGAACCTGTCAAAGTCACTGAACTGCTCTTGGTTGTGTGTCAGTATCTGCTAAGCTGCCACAGGAAATGTGGCTGACATGCAGCTGGGTCACCCAGCACAGGGCTGCAGCGGTGCTTGGTCTGCAGGGCTCTCTGGTGGCAATGACCAGCAGAGCGTGACTGGCAGCACTGAGACCAAAACAGCTGAACCTTCTGCTTCTGGGATCTGAGGAGCGAGTCTCCCACAACTGCTGGGCAGTAGCGGAGCTGCCTGCTGCCTGCTGCTCCTCTGGTTGCTGCTGAAGGCCCCAGGCAAACCACAAACTGCTTAGACCTGGCAGGAGAACAAGAAGAGATAAATCAATTTAAAAGGCAGTTAAGCTTGATAAACCGGATAAGTTTCTACTCTTGCAGGTTCGTGACATCTAAACACTATAGTAACAGCTTACCAGAAGAACAGCAAAAGTGATCATACATGTTTTCTTTAGCCATTCAAAACTCCCAGAGTGAGCACAGCCCCTGTGTGGACTTTGGCATGCCACCTGCCTTACAAAAGTTTCTAATGCTGTGCTTCATTGCTCCGGGGTGGTGAAGGGCACAATATGCTCACCTTTTGTTGTTTTCTTCCCTGTAAGTCAGCCCCAGGCCTTTGAGAAACATTTTGCCAATTTAGCCAGCCAATAAGAACAGGTGGTTGTACAGCTTGCTCTAAAAAGTGCAAAAGGTCATATAGTCAAGGACACATGAATAAATAAAAGTATATGGGGACAAACTCAAGGTCAGGAGCAGCCCAGGTGAATGGCTTTGTTGTCAGCACAGCACAGCCCAAGGCCTCATTACTGAAGGTACAAATGAAAACAAATCCAAACATGGGAAGCACGTTTCAGTGGGAAACAACCTGCAGCATGACTGGAGCAGGATTCTATCTAATAGAGAGAATTTATCATTTTGTTTCTGCAAAGTGGACTTAAACATGAGTGCCAACATATAGAAATGGTTCTCCAAATCACCAGTCTGAGCCATTTGCATCATATGCAAATGGCACAGATTTACCTTTTCCCACCCTCTCCAGATTTTCCTCTCCACTAAAGCACATCCATATTTGCTGTTTACATAGTTTTCTCTGCTCTCCCTCCTGCTCTTTCCCTTCCGTCTCCTCTAGTTCTGCTTCATAAGTTTTACTGTCAAATACAAATGTCACTTGGAACAAAGTAGTCAAATTATTAGATAGTCTGTGTGTAAATTTTAAGTGTCCAACAAACCAGATGAACTGTCCTTTTCTCTGACCCAGCCATCTGCAGGTTGGTTGTGTTAGATTCTCCATCTTCAGATGCCAGTTGTTTCCCTGCTCTGCAGAACAGAATTGAAGATGAGCAGAGTATTCTATTAGATATTCATAACAGCTTTTCTTTCACTTTTGCAGTTTCAGATCATTGTTACTTCTGTGTAAACCAATTAGAGTAAACCATTAATTCTGCTATTTCATTTTAACACACTTATGAGTATTCTGTCCCCAGTTCACCTACTAAATTTCTCCACGAGGAAAATTAGGATGATAGCCTTCTCTCTGCCAGGATGCAAAAGAGCATCATATGCTCTCATTTAGCCTGCTTGTTTTACAGCTGCAGAGGACTCTTGAGTTTTTTGGGAGATGGGACATCAGCCTCAATAGCTGTCTGCTCAGAGGCAGAGATTATAAATAATTGGTTTTCCCAGGTTTCTCTTCCTAGAAGTTGTCTTTAAAGCACTATGACAGAGACAAGCAAATGAGATACCTGCTCTACTTAATTCCAACTCCTATGGAGCTGGAGTATTTGTCAGACATGTTGCATATGACAAAGCAATTTGTAGCTAATGTAAAACCACACAAAGAACACAGGAGAAACATGACTGGCCTTTAACCCCAGGTATAAGGACATCTAAAATAATCTTAAGCCAAATGAGGACAAGAGGATGGCACAAGATGTCTCACACTGACGCCTTTGTGTAAACACTCTATCAAACTCTGATACTCAATAACATGGTTTGTTTGTGTAAGGATTCAAGGAAAACATAGAATCACTAAGGTTCATAGAGTCCAACTGTGAACCCAGCAGCACCGCGTCCACCACCCCAATGCAGAGACCAGTTGTGATTAGTAACCATGACACTTGTTAGTAAAGTAACAGCAGCACTATATGAATGTCATTGTCAACAATTCTTTTTTGTTCCCTTCTCTCAAGTTTGCTACCCATAAAAAACCCTTTTTTCTCAAAAGCAACTTTTCCTTTCATTTTCTTTTTCCATTCCCTTTCCCTTCTTTAGGTATACTCATCACTTGGAATTTTTTCCTTTGCTAGCACATTTAAGGGCCTTGCCAAGTAGAGAACAGTATAACCTGTAAGTTATCTCTTAGCATGAAAAAGTGCTATGAACTTAAATTAGTCTTTCCTTGCTTGAAATTAGGGAAGATAAAACATGCCCAAATATTGACTCTCACTTACTTTAGGTATGTAAAATTAGAAAACTGATCCTGTGTCATAAAAGCTATGCCAAGTATAAAAGGAAGTAACTAAAATCAAATGCAAATATTTAAGATACTATATTTGGATAGAAATAAATACTGTGCCTGATCTTCAAAATTTATGATCATCCAGTTCCTCCTTAAATCTTAAGGCATCATATGTTATTATCTCTGATTTCTCTATTGTTCTTATTTAAATAAACAGAATAGGCGTATCTCAATGTAAACAGCAGATTTGCTCAAAAGTTAAATTTAGAATGAATTGCCAAATTAAATAAACTTTATTTAGCTAAAATAAAAAGAAATGCATTAGCTAACAAAGAATTTTCTTTCAAAATATACCAGTGCTAATACCAGAAAAAAAAATTCTGGCTGTTAATACTTCCGGAATCACTAGAAAGGAATTTATACTACAGAATCTTATTGAATTATGAATTACTTTAAAATACTCTGTGGAGGAACCTGTCTGTAAAGCCAAACACCCTCTCTTGAAGTGAGTTGTTGAAGGGCACTGTTGAAATTCTTTTGCTGGAACTGGTTTTGAGCTCTGAAGCTCACTGAGGCAAAAAGCAAGATACCTTATGATTTTCTCTTGCTCACAACTCCACTCAGATCACTTCAGAACTTTCACTCCAAGGAACAGAAATGTCATGCTTGGCTTTGTTGAGCACAGTGAATTGTCAGCTACCACAGTGTGGAATCTATGCTACTTCATAAAGAAAATATTAATAATTTACCACACATTTACCACATTTAGGGAAACATCACAATTATACACTAAAAGTTTAAGTATCTAGGAAGTTCCTGTAGCTGATGGCAGCCTAAATAAGTATAATAGCAACTGTTAAGTCAGTGACATAAACCATTCTAAATATAGTCCATTTACAATTTCAGACACACTCAAAGCACTGGCGGGAATTTCCTTCTCAATATTTGCCTGGTAGACAAGGCCTAGGAGTCAGGAAGTGGCAAAGCTGCTGTTCTCAGCCCAGGAGGCTGCAGGGAAAAAGACAGTAGCTGAGTCAGACAGAATTTCCCCTGAGGACTCTGGCTGCAGACCAGCCTCTGGAAGACCTGCCAGCTCACCTAAGGGTAAATGCAAAGAGTTTAAAAAGCCAACATAGCTCATAAATAAACAAACTAAATTTTGGCATAGCATTTTTTTTGTATTTTAAGTTGGGTCTGTGGCAAAGAAATCTGTGGAATCCTGGAACATCTGTATGCACAACTTGTATAGTGTCTTTCCAACCTCACCCACTGACACAGCCAAGAGCTCTGAGCACTGTTTGGCTGAATGCTGCTGTACCTGCTACTGTTACCATGAGAATGGACACTGGCCAAAGAAGGATTAGGGCTTTAAAGTAATTACCAATATAATTAGAACTTGCACCTTTTTGGAGATTGCATCCCCAAAAGCTCCCAAATAACAAAATCACCCAATTCAGACTCATCAATATAACAATTAGTGTCTGAAGAGGCATCAGTTGACATGGTCAGTGTGGGAATGACACATAAAAGGAAGGCATTGTTGGAGCTGGGAACAGTGGGTTCCTGTGGCCTTCTTTGCTTATTACTAATAAGGAACTCTGCTTCTTTACTATGAGTCACTGTTCCAGTTTCATCCTTAATTAATTCAGCGTCAAGAGAAAGGGCACTAACATGAAGAGAAGCTCCCAGAGAATGCTCAATGAAATTTGCAGAAGAGGGAGAGGAAAAGAAGTCACTATAGGAACAAAATTTGAGATCACAGAGAAGAAAACTTGTGGAGAAATCTAAGTACTGTGTTTCTTACTACACTGCAACTGCCTGAATGAAATACAAAGACAAAGAAATTCTCATCAGAAAGCAGCATAGGGACTGCTCCCCAGTCCCTATGCACAAATCTTTCATCCAGGCAGTGAGTGCATCAGTTAGTACACTGTGATCTGCACTGGTTTCTACAACATGACAAAAGTCTTCAAAAGTCCGTCAGTTTTCTTCCAGCAACATTTACATTTTTAACTACAGAGGGTCAGAAGGGAATTTTGGAATTTGGTACAATTTTATGCTTCTTCACTTCTTCTGCAATAGCCTGCTTGTATTCAGGTTGAATACAGAACTCACCTTCAGTGACCAGTGAAGTGACTCCTTGCATAATTATCACTGCTTCTAACACTAACATTCGGCTGGATACAGCCTGAAAGTTTTTGGCTCTGGTTATTTAGCAGAAAAAGATGCACTTTCAGAAGGAACGGATGAACACCCTGAAGAAAGTTAGGGCAAGATAGTATGTAAAATTTGTAGATTTATTGGCCTACTAGTGGATATTGACAATCTCTAAATACATATTTGTTATTTTAAAAAAAGACTGATTACCTCTGTTCATCCCATACTGTTCTTTCAGCCTGCCTTTGGGTAGGGCTGGGCAGCAGAGCCAAGTTCCAGGCAGAACCAGTGAAATGAAGCTGTATCCCTGGGGATGTCTTTTGTGCAAGTCCTACTTGTTAGTGCGTTCATACCCCCCAGTCTGTTTCCTTTGGAGTTTCTTGTTACTTAAGCATTGTCACAGTCTGGTCCCTACACAGCAGAGCAAATAAAGTGTCTTTGTCCCTCCTATCCCCATCAACAGTGATGTAAGGTAGCAGAGTGAACTTTCACTTTGTTGGCTAAATATAGGGGGGGTACAGGGTTGGGGGGGGAAGTGAGTTGCTTTAAGCTATGTGTTGTACAACTGTTTCTCATGCGTCTGGATTTTCAGGACCTTTTAAGATGTCAAGTAATTTTCTCCTACTTATTCAGTGCAAGAGTTTTTTGTAAAGACACAAAGTTACTGTTACTCTTCAACAAAATACCATTGAGACAAAAGATTCTATCATCCAGATGCATTTGTCATAGTCTGTCTTCCTGCCCACTGCTGTTAAAAGCTTTCAAATGAGTGTGAAGTTAGGCCAAGTTCTTCCATTAAGGGCAAAACATTGCTGTGGGTGGAACCCTTCTCTGCTTTCCCCATGACTACATAGACCTAACTGGCTGGACAGCTTCCTTACAATAGAGCACCCTCGGGACACTTGTGCATGTGAAAGACACATTTTATCATGGCTCATTTCTGAGAAGACTGAGGCTTTTTCCCAGAAAGAAAGGTAGGTACAGGGAAGAATGGTAAAAATCACCCATGTGGAGGGAACTCTCATGCCATGTGACTCTGTCAGGAGGTACTGTGGCTGCTAGGCACTGTGTTTTGCTCCAATGTACAGTTTGGACAATTTCCAAAATCATGCTGTCTGCTCCAGACACTCCATCACGCTTCCAAGATTCCTAGGCTCCCCAGCTGCTACCCAGAGCCCTCCCAAATAGCTCTCATTCTCCAGAAACACAAAGCAACCAAAGCCCTCAGTAACAGCTTTACTTTCTTCACAGTCTACTGTCTAACTAGCTTAAAATAGTTAAATAGATAGAGAAAACCCACTGATGCTTGCATTAGTCAAGCGACTGTCTTTAGCTGTAAGAGGGTCACAGCTGACACAACCATGGTGCGTTTCATGGGCCAACACAGTTACACTAGTCTAAGTTTTAAGGCAAGCACGCAGAGTTAGGAGGTTCTATAATTAAGGTACATAAAGTTAGGAGGTGCATAATTATGTTCAACCATAATTATACCCATTGGTTACTGTGCTTTATGATATGGTCTTCAATTACATGACCACCTCCTTTCTTTTCCCTATGGGATCTGTGCCTGTGTCAGGACTGTCTACATGGCACAGATGCTGCAGGATTGCCCAAACTGCCATTAAACATTCCATTCAGCACACTGGGAAATACAGTAGTATTTCCATTGCATTCTGTTCAAGACACGCTACCTTATTTTGTGATAGAGTTGTTTGAGGCATAGGAAGTCTGAGCTCACAGATTAAAATGTTCTTATGCAGATTTGAAAAAAATCCAGATTTGCATGTCTGGCTTGCATATTATTAAAGCCTGTATTAATAAATAACTTCTGATATGCAGCATCTTTATGAGCTGTTTTCTTAACTTTAGTATAAGAAGCTACTTATCAGGACTGAATTTTTTCACACAAAAGGCCTTATCCAGCCTCAGTTTCTGCAGTAAAATTCTTACTGACTAAAATGGGAGTGGGATCATGCATCTGGCACCTGCTATCTTGCCTCACTCCCAACAAAGCATTGTTCAGTTCAGCAAAACCAACAGGAAAAACTGCAAGGGTAATTTCTCAAATTACAGCACAAATATATGCACATAGTGTGACAGAC
Source organism: Phainopepla nitens (assembly GCA_013400175.1). Classification (NCBI taxonomy): domain Eukaryota; kingdom Metazoa; phylum Chordata; class Aves; order Passeriformes; family Bombycillidae; genus Phainopepla; species Phainopepla nitens. Next base: position 3,435 of record VXBQ01012962.1, on the reverse strand, counting down.
TGGAAGGGTATTACTATTGCTTACGCTGAAAAAGTGAACTGGCTCTTCAGATATATCTGGAAAATCTTTGTGTGTGCATTCACAGATACAAAAAGGAGAGTGGAACATTCATCTTTGACAGGTGCTTACATGTCAGTATCATGAAGAAATATTTATACTGTGAGCAGCTAACAGCAATCTTTCGTAATCGCTTATTAACATCTCCATATTTCTGAAGCATTGTAGAATCATAGTTTCAGTGAAACTTTCTAAAGCAATGGCAATATAGAGATGTAACTATTCATAATTTTAGCATCTCTGTCTGAAATAAATAATCTATATAGCAACCATATTGGTGGTACTAAAACACAGTTCCAGATGAAAGGCTAACCAAAATCTGGTTTTTGAAAAGACAACACTAAACCACAGATCTCCTTATGATGTAAAACTAGACAACTAAGTCATGGAGTTTGCTCTAAAATAAAAGTACCCTTGCAAATTCATGATTATATGCACCATGTAAAGCATACAAAGACCTAACTTTGCTTTAATGAACAGGGTAACTATTTATCCTATGAAATAGGAAGAACTGCAGAAGAAATTACAAATATGCATCTATCAGACAAATACGTAAAAGAGGGACAAACTTACCAAGGGATTCCAAAAAAGGAAAAAAAACCCACAAAAAAAGCCAAAACCAACCAACCAAACAAACCAAAAAACCAAACCAAACCAAACAAAAAACCCCCCAAACCAAACCAAACCAAACAAAAAACCCCCCAAACCAAACCAAACCAAACAAAAAACCCCCCAAACCAAACCAAACCAAACAAAAAACCCCCCAAACCAAACCAAACCAAAAAAAACCCCAAACATACTTCAGATTTTTTGTGTGTGTGTGTGTGCTGTGAGCACCCTGGGAAACTATTCTACAAAACAACCCAAGTGAGGCTACTTGCTTTCCTCCAGCAGAGCACTTGGCATGGCATTCTTGTCACCACAAATTCCATCAATAAATCTCAGTAAGATTTTTGGCAGCAGGAACAGAACTATTTCTACCTTTCTTTAATCCCACTGAACAACCCAGAGCTGTTATGGTTCAGTGTCCCTGGAACAACTGGAGAAGGCTTTTTGATATATTACATTACACTAGGATAAATAAGATTAAAGATCTTAATATATATTTGGAAATAAAACAAGTGTTTCAATCAAGTTGTATTCCCTTCCTCCATCCTCCCATAGCAATAAATATTTTTAACTTCAATCCGTTAGTTACATCTTGTTTATAAACACAGTTTTCTTACCAATAACTCATTTACTTTAGTTCAGTCTCTTGATGATATCTTTTCATGTTTGCACTTTCAAAAGTTAAAATATCATGATGTCAGATTTCATTATCACAGAAGAATTAACGCTGAAGAAGAAGATTACAGTCACCTTCTTATCTACACCTACAATTACCACTTGAAGTAAATAAACTGGGCAGCAGATCAGCTCCTTTTAATGCCTTTATTAAGAAAAATCAGCTCGGGGCTGGGGGCTGGGGAGATCGCAAAACACCACTGCTGCTCCCAATTACAATGGTCCAGAAGAGGAGGAATTCAGCTTTGCTCTGCAGCACAGCTAGATCCCCTCTCCTCAAAGGAATACCTGTAGGAGGGCTGTTTTATGCTGGCTCGAAGGTCTAGGCTAGTCTTGATTCTGTCCTCTTGAAGTTTTGGCAACACCCTCCCCACCCTTATAGTTCATTAGAGCCCAGTTCTATCTTTTCTCCTTGTGCTTAGTCTCTTTTNGCCCAGCACGCCCCAGAATGGTGCATGCAGCACCGGCAACGCAGCCCCCTGGGTCCGGCTCTGCCTGACTTGGGCTGTCCCGGCTCCGGCCCTGCTGCGATACTCCAGGGCTGCCCAACATGTGGCCGGCTCTGCCGGCCCCACTGTTGGCATGGGGGGGAACCCAGCCCTGTGCCCCGGCCCCGGCTTTGCCGGCCCTGAGGGAGCCAGCCGCACCACGCCACAGGGGTCTTGAGTCAGCTTCCTGGTGTCGGAGCGTGCAGGACTCACTTCTTTTGGTGTTTATTTCAGACAGTAATAGTGGAAAAAAAAGGTGAGCTGTACATAACATCAAAACAACAAATATATAATAACCAAGTGACTTTACAACTAACTGGGGAGGAAAAAAGAAAAAAAACCTTAGAATTTTTATTTACAACACTACCCACACAAGTGCCATCTTGCTTTTAGTTTCAACACATCTTCCAAAGAAGCATATACACATTGTCATTTGGCAAGTTATTCTCCTGCCCTTTTTTCCTTTCTTAGTCTGTGACATCTACATTTGCATGTCAGCCTGACATCCTTCTATCCACATCTCCAAGTGGAGATGCAGAGAAGCAGCCACATGGATATCTAGCCCATTCCATTTGCATCAGCAGCCTTGTCAGTAGTTCTCACCAGTAACTGACAATTCTGACTTTGATGTCAATCTTTGAATATACCACTGTTTGAAATTACTGCCTTGCTTTTCCCTTACAACTCTTCCCACAGTATGAGATTTCAGGTCTAAATGAGAATACAGAGGTGGTACAACACATATTGATTAAATAATAGGATGGCTGAAATAAATCTATTCCTTATGTGTGGATGTTTTCTCTTTTTAAAGTTATACAAAAAGTTACTGTAGGAGACATTTAAATATTTGGTGAACATCAGAGTTCACTTATTCTGTTAAGGCAAGCTGACCAGACAGCTCTCTTAACAAAGCTCCACTGGCTTTTAGTAGACCTGTATCAGTAAATCCCTGCTAAAAATTCAATTCCATCCAAAAGCCATCTGAAAACACATCTTATGCATGTTAGAGTAAAACTGAACTCTAAATCTGACAATTCTGTAAGAAAATATGTTATTTTTATGTAAAGGAGTAAATCTGTGAGAATCTCAATTTAAAAAAAAAAAAATCTCCATTAATATTTCGGTTGTCTTAAGGACAGACCACAATCTAAATTACACAAAGACATCTGATGAAATAAATGTTGAAGAAAAATAACCCACGCTATTGAAGTCCAAAGCTCTAATTAAAAATATTAAACTATTTTAACCCATACCAAGTTTGATAAACCATTCCAAGAAACTCTTATCTAATTTTATGTATTCTCAACTTATACTATTAACACATTAGAAAAGAGTTGGAATATATTTTAATTTTAATTTGTAATCTTCAAAGCATTTGCTCAAGCAGGGATGGACTTGAATACATGTTGGTGTGTGTGTTGAGAGAGCATGCAAAATAATTATTTTCGTAGTAATTATTGTGTGCATTTTGTTCAATTAAATTGCAGGGGTCAGCAAAAAGCCCCTTGAATATTGTTGCTTTTGCCACATGAAAATTGCTCTAGTACTTTATATGCCTCTAGGGGGTTGGGTGTCATTCCCTATGTTCTTTTTTACCTATAGAATT
>VXBQ01012956.1:4893-16074 GCA_013400175.1 Phainopepla nitens | reverse complement strand
GGGCCAAGGAGAGAGGCTGGTAATGGCATATTTAAAAACAAAATCTAAACAAAGTCACAGGTTTTACTTCTAGTCAGAGAAAAGAAGGAGGTGAGAACATGTGAGGGAAAACAACATGGAGACACCAAGGTCAGTGGAGAAGGAGGGGCAGGAGGTGCTCCAGGCACAGGAGCCAAGATTCCTCTGCAGGCCATGGTGAGACCATGGTGAAGCAGCTGCAGTGCCCCTGCAGCCCATGGGGATCCACGGGGGATGCAGAGATCCACCTGCAGCCCTTGGGCATCCATGTGGGATGCAGAGATCCACCCACAGCCCCTGGGGATCCATGGGAATGCAGAGATCCACCCATGGGGGAGGTGGGGAGAGGCTCCAGCCCATGGGGCAGGTGCCCACACCAGAATGGGAGAGCCTGGAGGAGGCTGTGATCCAGTGGGAGACCCAGTGCAGAGAGGGGACCTGCTTCCAGGCTGGAGCAGCCTGTCCTTGGAGGACTGCATCCTGTGGAAAGAGAGACCCACACCTCAGCAGTTTTGGGAGGACTGGCTGCCCATGGGGTGTTCACATTGCAGCAGGTGCAGTAGAGCTGCTGCTCATGAGAGTGGACCCATGCTGGAGAAGTTCACAGAGAACTGTCTCCTGTGGGAAGGATCCCACGGCCTCACAGGGGAAGGACTCCTCTCCTGGAGCAGAGCAAGAAAATCTCAGTGATGAACTGACCAAAACCCCCACACCCTGTCTCCCTGCGCTGTTGGTAGGATGGAGAGAGAGGGGCTGCAGGGAAATGGTGTTTTAAGGGCTTATTTTACTTCTCATTATCCTCCTCTGATTCTGTCAGTAAGAAATTTACTTTGCAACTTAAGTTGAGCCTGTTTTGTCTTTGAAATGTTTCCTCTCAGTCCTTATCTCACTCATGAAGCCTGTGTTAATTTTTTTCTCTCCTCTGCCCAGCTGGGGCAGGAAAGAGTGAGCAAGTGACTCTCGTGGGTGCCTGGCATTGGGCCAGTATCAAACCCACAGCAGTCACACAGGAGAGGACTGGAGACATGACAAATAATAGTCAATTTGGGCACATAAATGCTTTACAAGAAAAGGCTGGGAGTTTGCTATGTACCAGTTTCACTTTTATGTTTCCGTAACATTTCCTTTCAAAAAAATGGAATATTATTCTTCATTTGCTTAAAATACTGTGGTATTAAAGAAAGAATCTTTTCATCATTAATTTCCAGAAATACTTTTAAAATCTTTTTATTTGGGCAACTGTGGTCTGCTAAGGCAATAAGTACTTAGAGTTATATTCAAGACCTATAGAGGATGAAAAAAGTGTGAATAAGGAAAATGAAAAAAAAATCACAAAGGAAAATGGGGTTTCTATTAGTATTCAATTTGTACCAAAATTTGACAGCAGATAATTTTTAATTACTATTTCTTACGCAAAACACCGTGAAGTGATATTCGATAAAGAGACTTTCTGCCTCTGAGACTATTCAAATTAAAATCATAGAGAAGCATATCATTATACAAGGAAAAATTAGTGATGAAAAGCCACTCAATGAAAAAAAGGCCCTTTTTTATTGTACTTACCTGCCCACACACATTCCCCACTCAGCAAGAAATTCCATACTAGGAGCAATGATAAAAAAAATCAATTTGCAGAAGATTAACTACAGACAAAAACTTAGAGGCTTAATGCTACAAAACAACGAGAGGAAACATAAGATTAATTTATTGTGTCTGGTAGGACAAGGAGCTTATGAAAAATAAAGATAATCTTAAGGGCAAGGTACATCTAAAGAAAACTCAAAACACTCTTTGTAAAAAAGATGAACATGGTTCCCTCCACATTTTCAAAAGGAAAAAAAAAAAAGAAAGCAAACAGTTAACTGTCTCCTTAGGCACTGTTTTGACATCAGCAGTAGATCTAGACCTTCATTAGTTCTTTTCCTTATAGTCATTCTCATAATTCTGTCTTTAAAAAAAAAAAGGCTTATTTTATACTTAACTTCAACTTATTGCACTGGCCATTTCCATAATCATAAACCAGCCTGATCACTGGCTGTATTTTGTGACACAGCAATGATGTGAAAGAGTCTAAAGGCTGCCTTGGGCAACAATCTGGGGATATTAGCATACATTTGCTACTCTGGGCTCACCACTTTAGAAGTATGCAGCAATATCAGGTGAAGAAAAGCAATAGGCAGTTATGAGATAACTTCTCCCCAGGGAAAGTTTTATTCTAGCTTTCAATAGATGCTGGCTTGTGCCCTGGAAGAGAATAATTATATTATTTCTCAAATTCCATATATATTGTTTTCTTTATAATTTTGGTTTATTATTATATCTCTAAGCTCTTGTTATTCAAATAAATAGATGGATCTGTTGTGAAAAAGCTATAGCGCCAGTAATAGTGATAGCTAGTGATAGCTGGAGGTACACTATAATGAATGTACTATAATACCACTATGTTGTGAAGATTGCACCTGAGTTTCCCCTGCTTTATTTTGGAACTTATTACATTTCCTAAGATGCTAAAAGATTAGACTGTAAGACTGTCCAATCATCCTCATTAAAATGCTGAAAAATTCAAAGGCATTCAATGCTGAAGTACGCCATTATAATCCGTAATGAGATATTGGCAAAGCAATGGCAATAGGTGGTATTATGACATCTGAAGGAAGTGTCTTTCTAATAAATTATTAGATGGATCCCTGAAGTAGGTGAGACAGGGAAATAAATAGGTACTGTTAATATAGCATTAAGGGTCAGGGAAGGTAAAAATCATTAGCATATCATTTAATTGGTTTCATAAATTGTCATACAAAAAGGCAATCCTTGAGCTTTCTGAGACTGCTGAGATATGGAAATTGAGACTACAACCCACAAAAGTTACACAGTTTTATCTTCAATTAATACCACTGAGAAGGGAATAACATCTTTAAGGATGGCTTAGAAGTTTGAACACTATTCAAGCAACCCAGACTTTATTCTTTTTTTGCAACTCCTATTATTTTTTACTTCATTACCTCGCTTCTGACCACTAAAATATCTGTATATTTTAACTGTAAGGATGTGGGGAATGTAGGGGTATGCATATATCAGGAGGACAACATCTCATTTATGAATATAGAAACCAGAGGCAAGACATGGAACAAGTAGTAAATCACAGATAGATGTACAAATCCTGGATATCTGAGATAGATAAAAACTAATGATGTTGGATCCATGTTGGATCCATATTGGAGATGGGCAGCACTGGCTCCATCGGACTTAATGGAAGCTTCTGGAAGCTTCTCACAGAAGCCCCCATGTAGCCCTGCTCCACTACCTAAAACTTACCATGCAAACCCAACACAGTAAACTTGAGTCTCACAGAACAATATTCATAGAAATATTGGTTCATTTATTAACTACTTGTTAATTGATTTGTTTATTGATGCATTTTTAATTACTGAGGCCAGAACGGCCAACATTCTTTTTGTCTCTGTGTATATTACTTGTTTTTTCCCTTGCCCTCCATGGAAGTATTTAAAAAAAAAAAAAAAGACAACAGCAAGCATAGTCAACTCAAAACCACTTAACATTTCCTGACACTACCATGCAAAACAATTATTCTCTGGACTCTAAAGTATGCACAACCTTGACTGTTGTGCAAGTTTTTTTTTTTACAGGTATAATTACTTCAGGGGGATTGAGTACATGGAACTAATTGATGTTTAACATTTAAGAAATGTAACACAATTTTATGCCTGTTTAAAAGTGTCAAAAGTGATTCATAATATTTGAAGAAATTTCACTGTTGGCAGAATCAATATCTACACATGGGAAATTATCCCAAATAAGACTGTCACATTTTATATAAAACTCATATTTAATATAAAAGGTAAGCATATTTCTTGTTTCTGTGTGTGCTACCACTAATGTTAAGACCATTTTCTTTAATCCACAAAGTCAGATGCAAATCATGTTTCAACAATTTAGTATAGAATCATAAAATAATAGAATGGTTTGGGTTAGCAGAGACCTTAAAAATCCTTAAAGGGTTCCAACTCCCTTGCCATAGACCAGGCTGCTTAAAGTTTCATCCAACCCAACCTGGAACACATCCAGGGATGAGGCATCCACAACTGCTCTGGGCAGCATGTGCCGATGTCTCACCACTCTCATAGCAAATTTCTTCCTAATATCTGATCTAAATATACTCACTTTCAGTTTAAAGATATTAATTTTTCTCCTGTCACTACGTGCTCTCCCTTCTGTTTCAAAAATGCTTGTTCAAGTTGCAGAAAAAGCCTAGATGTTTTTAACAGAGCTGAAACTTCTGAATTTTCTTCATGTCCAAAGTCAATCTTACAGAGTGACCATTTGTGAGCATTTATAATGGGAGTGTTTCCATTGATTTCTAGGAGACTAAATTCACAATAGGAGTATAAGTTTCTCGAGTTTTTTAATAGTCAGGTATTATGAGCAGCCTTGCAAAGTAAAGAGGCAGAGATTTTTGTGGATTCTAGAGGAAATAATCATGGACTCAAGGGTAGCATCATGGTTATTGCCACACTTAGAATTGTTTCGTGAGACTGATTTCAGGCAGCTCAGCAGCTTTCGAAATCAAAGGGACACAGTGAATAATAGAAAAAGGATGTGGAAGTAATAATGCACCTTTTCATCTGCTTTGACTCTAGGCCAAATTGTTTTTATACAAATGAAGACCTTTGATTTATTATTTTCAAACATAAGAAATCCATATTTATATCACTGTAGCATTATAACACTCTATCATGTAATTAATAACCACACAGTAATATTTATGCATATGTACTAGAAATAGTATGCCACAGATGAATTTGTCTTTGACTTTTTTTTTTTAATTCTTCATTTATTTTCAAGAGTGGTAATACTTTTCCTGCAGACCTCAATGGGGTTTTAAGTTTTACCTACACCTAAATGGCATGCAAGGAAAGCACAACATTATTTTCAGTGCTTGAACTGCTGTATAAAACATGCACAGGTGTTCATATTTCTGTGATTGAGGAAATGGAATATTTGTGAGATACTCAACAACTCAACCTACCATTCAGACACATACCTTTCACAAAATATAGGCTATAATTAAATGTATATAAAATGATAGTTCTTAATATAGGCATACTACTCCTTCAAACCTGACAAATTTTTCCCCTAACCCTCACCACTCCAAAACAGAGCAAGAAATCTGAAAGAATAACCAACATTGTAAGTTTTCCAGTCCAGCGTTTTCTTTTTCTGCCCTTCATCCAGTGATAGTTCTATAGGCATATACCAGGCTCAATACAGGTTTTGAAAATTAATGTATTCACTTCTATAGTTTGTCCAATGAGTAAAGAACACTGAAGTGGTTGTGGGAGTACTCTGTCCACCGCAGACTCCTGGGAAGAGAGGTTACAAGTAGTATTGCATCTATCTCTTCTTGATGTGAGCTAATTTTGCACAATGAATTTCAGTAGAAATGCCATGACTTTCAGAAAAAAACCCAAAACGTTTCATAGTCATGGAAATTGAGTTACAGCTATGTAATACTGAAGAAATATTTTTATTAAACTCAAGAAGTATTCTTAGTACTATTTTTAAGTCAAGACAGGCTTTTAGCCGGCTGCTAACATGTATAAAATCTTCCTTAAATTAGCATGTCTCATACAGATGATCAATTTTGTGGTGGTTTAAGATGTTTGGGTTTTTTGGTAGGTTGGAGTGGATGGTTTCTGTTTGGTTTTGGTTTGTTTTTTTGGTATACTGCTTTCAATTTTTACATAAAATTAAAATACCGCCCATCTTACCTAAAAGGAATTAATTTCAAAGATCCATATGTTGGCAAGCAGCAGTCCCATCTAAAAAATAGTGCCATCACAACTGTTATTCAAGCTTAGCAGAATAAGCTTAGCTTTTTCTAGCTGGTTGAGGCTTTAATGTGTCACAACAGACAGTTTATCTTCGAGTCCAAGCAGTAGTCTCTTCTTATCAGGTTATACAGCCTTTCACAAAAGTCACTAAGGGAGTATTTACTATTGGTCAGAATCATTACTTGTTCCTGACGAGTAAAGGAGCTCATTCTTTGGGAGCTTAATTCTGGAAGTTTTAGAAAAAACAATTTTTATATCTTGCAACATGTTTTGGATTAGTGAAAAATACATCCTCTTCTATATCTATCATTGATGTGGAATTGTAACAGAGAAGTTGACATCAAAGTAGTGCTACATGGCAAAATAATGCAGACTTATCGCCTTGTGAGCAAAAGTCATTAGCTGTTTGATCTAAAAAGTTCTTCTAAAGAAAGACAAAGACATTTATGTAGAGAAGAGATGATAAAACATGAAATGAGAGGAGAAATTTAAAAAAAAGAAGTAAAAACACTACCAAAAAGCTACACACAGGAACTTTTATATCCCAAGTTAAAAATGCCTTCAATATTTGACATAAAAATGTTATACTGGCATTTAAACTGGCATAAAGTTACAGTTTCTACATTTTAAGATCATTTATTTTCACAGCAAGTGAAGGGGCCCTCATGTTACAATTTCACTTTCTAAGAAGAAAATTACTCAGCATTATGAAGCTACTTTTCAAAATGCAGGTAACAATTTCAAACATGGTACAAAACAAAATAAAAAAAAAATCCATAACATATTTTAAACCAGCTTAAAACTAAAAGTCATTAAAGGCAATGACCTAGCTTTCTTCCCTTATGCATGCATATAGGCTGCAGATTTTGAGAGCTGAGTGTGGAGCTATATGATTTGCTTTTAAGAGCTTTTTTTTTTTTACTACAGATTAAAAAGCCTGAAAGCCTCATCACTGCTACCAAGGATAAAACCCATTTTTCATGTAAAATCTTCAGCTGCTATTTCTCAAGTATAATCCATCTATGATTGCTAGCATCAACAGGAACCAGTGATATTTTAAATATTTTAAAATGTTTATTACCTGAGCTCTGCAGAACCATACTTCTGTCAATGACAGTAAGAAAACAAATGACAGTTCCAAAACATCACTAACAGCAGCAAACTTCCTTGACAACTGTTTTATCTGAAATAGTAGGACTTTTAAGTACAAAACCACAGAATTTCAAGGCAGCCTGATAGAACTCCTTTGCCCGTAAGTTTCTAATATATCATGCAAAACATTAGAAAAGAGTGAAACCTAAAAAGGGCACTGCTTAACCTGTCATTTTAATGTCAAATTTGTAACTTGTTAACTAAAGGAATTGCAGCAACATTTATTGACTCAATGAAACAGCTTATATGCTCCTTAATAGTCTGAAAAAGCAAATGTATCTTATTTGTCTTGAGCACCTAATTATATTGCCAGATAACGTAAAGGGGGAAAACATTGCAGCTCCAGAGGTTCAGGTGAATTAAAAAAAAAAAAAAAATCACAAAAGCTGCAAACAGCTATATTAGGAAAGTTATCATACTTAAGAGAGTCAATCTTATAATACGTTTCTTCAGTAAGTCTCATAAATTTGCAAACAAAATATTTCTGCTACACACTGTGTTGTTCTGTGGGTGAAATGATTGTTATTTTATACTATTGATCAATAGTTTATGTAGGTGAGATATAAAATATTTAAGGAAATTTGTAAACAGATCTAAAAGAGTTGAGAATTTAAATGCTCAAACCTGACTCCATACATGGGATCTGCATAGATTAACAAATCGGATTCCATGTAAAAATCTTAAAGCAAAACTACTCAAAGAATTTGCCATAGAGAACTAAAACAACATCCATCACTAACAATCCTTTTGCATTGTTCTCACAATTTCTCATCAAGACAAGAAAAATATTTTAATTAAAGCCAACAGCATTCTGCTATGTGGTAGGATGCAGAAAGTTTTAGATCTTTTGGGATACAATTACCTTTTGCAAATAAGCAATTAGGATTATTTCACTGAAAATGTATATATGCTATATTTTCCACTTGATTTTACAGGATTTTCTGAGGCTAATTAAAAAACTGCTGGAAGGGAAAACCCAAACTTTCTTATGTCTAGAAATGCATAACAGGCATGAAAAGCACACGGCATATTGTACTGTTTAATTTGATTTTGTTTGTCTGTTTGGAGGGGTTTTTCTTGGGTTATAAGGGTTTTGTAGTGCATTGAATCTGTATTTTTATGCAAGGTGACATTTGCCAAATTGTAAACAAACTTTAAACTCAGTTTAAAGAATTATAAATTATAACAAAATACAATAAAATAAAATTCTTTAATAAAATAATTATTATTCATTTAATTCATGATTCTCCTAAAGCATTCTGCAATAACATTAAAAATTGAAGTACAAAGAATTGTGGACATTTTTATAGACAATAGTCTAGTGTTTGCAGCTCCAGTTAACAAAAAAAAAAAAAAACAGCTTTGACCTCTTCACTCTTTTCAACAGGAGAGAATACAGATCTTATATCATTTTCTCATTAAGAACTTCAATGTATCAATACATTTCTGCCCTTGAATTTCCATTAGAGGCCTGATGATAAAAATGAGGTCGTTTGTGTGGACTGTAACTAACACCACTTCAGGGCATTTACTGCACCAGACAAGTAGTTTGGAGTGCTTGCTAAACTCAATTCTTTACCTACCTCCCTTCTTTACATTTCTTTATTTTTAATTGTTACTCTAAGAAAATTTCATGGTATTGTTTTTTCCCTTTAAAAGAATGGCTATAAATCCTTTAATGAAACTGTGTTTCAGTTAAAAGGGATTTACAGCAGAAGTAGCTGACCAGTTTTTGTGCATCTATTGCATGTCCAAAGCACATTTCTGTCCATCCTTAATAGTTCATAGAGGACACTAAAATAAAATAAAATAAAATATAAAATTAGGAACAAATAAAATAAATAATAAATTTTAAAATAGGCTTACATTATAAGATAAATTCAAAAAATAATCTGATGTATCTAAATCAAACCTAATGCAAAATTTGAATTAAACATTCCACATTTACCCTGCATTTGTCATTTATGCCATTGCTGCACAGGCAATTGTTTTATCATCCATCTTGTCTTTTGAAGAAAATAATTTTTGAATACATACTAGAAAACAAGAAGGCAACATTTGAAAAATTACTTCTGTTTATTCAGTGATGCATTACAAGAGGTCTTGGTTTATAGAAGAAATTCAAGAAGGCTTATTTTCTCCCTCTGTCACTCCTTGTTTGTGTGCAGGATGAGAATGACTGCTTTTAAACAGTTTAAAAAATTGTTAGCAGGTATTCATGTCCAAAATGTGTTGAAGTCACATAAACAAGTAAGTTATGGATAGGTGGAGAAGTAAAGAGTGTTTCCTACCATAAACTTTTAGTTAGACTCCAAAATTAGACAATTAAAATTTTACATCGTGGCCTGTGTTTGTAAGGTCATTTCAACACATTTGAGTAAAAAAAACAGAGGTACATAAATAATGAGTTGTATTTCCACAGCTAAAATTTTAAAAAGTAGAAGAAAATTCATCTTTCAGTCATTGAGAACTACTCTATCATCCTATATTTTGCCTGTAAAAATTGAAAGTGATAAGCATTTTTTCCTGTGTAAATTTGATGCTATTGATAGCAAGCTAATTTGATTTGAAGAGAAATTTTATGTTATTATTAAGTGACTCTGAAGGGGTCTAAAGTTCTGCAAAATACCCAGAGCACTTTTTTTTTTTTTTTCTTTTTTACAAGCAAGGACTAATATCTTTTAAATGTATTTTAAAATCTATGTTGAACAGTGTTTGACTTTGAAAAACTGCAAAGTTCTCATCCTGAGTCAGTCAAATAGCCTTAAAGCTATGTAATATTCTGTAATAATTTATGTCTTCTATTTCAGTGGCAGGATATCAAAACAACAGTCTGGCAATAGGACAGAAATTTGGGAAGAAAAGAAAAGAGCAGGATGAAAAAGTAAATCAGGTACTTAAAACTTCTGTTAAATTTTTTTTTAAATGGCCTTTTGCTTGCCTACTCAGACATTTCTTGGCTTCTGAATGGCTTGTGGTTGTCTCATTTATGCTTAGGTTTTGCCTTTTCTGCTCTTGGGTTTATATTTTGCTTGAGGACAAAAGCTGATAAAGCAATGTAGCTACTCCTGCTACTTTCTCCTCCTTCATTTTAAAGGCGGATTTCATTCATGCAGAATATTTGTTTCTTTAATCAATTCTTATAACTATAGGAGTTATGAAATTTATAAAGATTAGATGTCTTTAAAAGGTATCCAAAATTACTGATATCTCCAGGTTTTTGGGTTTTTTTTCTGTGACTTATAACATTTATTACATATCTGTACTGAGTCCAACTGCTAGACACAAAGCTATCACTAAAATAAATGAAATCATAATTGGTTGTAAATTTAGATGCTGAATTTAAAAGTCATTTTCAACTGACAGTTGGAAAAAAAATTGTATTGAGGCCTGAGACTTCTTGCTCTTATGTGAAAACAACTAAAGAGCAATGTATCTAAAGTATACAAGATTTTCCTGGTGACTGAGCACACATCCTAGTGACATGACAATCTAACTGTATTTAATAGTGATATCACTCTGTAAATATTTGTTGACTACAACCGGGGAAATAAAGAAAAAAAAGGTAGCATTTCAACACTACTTGTAGAATCATCCTTGTAGAATTTGTGGTGCAGCAAAAGTGCTGACTCTTTCTAGAGAGGATATTTTAAGAAAATCTCTGACAAAAACAATAGTTCATATTACTGGGAAAAGTAGCAGATCATTTTTCAGAAAAGTGATTGATGTGCAAGTATACTTAATTCAGTCCAATATGCACATTCTGTTTTCAGGTTGTTTTTCCTTAACATTCACAATTTAAGCCCCTTTTCCTAGCTTAAATAGAAATGAGGGATTATAGTGCAATTACAAGCACAGATGAAACGTAGATTTTAAATCATATTCATAGGGGTTTTTTTAGGGAGTTTATATTAAAGTAAAACTCAAAATACTTTTGCTAGTTAACACCTGAATAATGACATTTAAAAATCAAATTAAAAGGAAACATACAGCTCTCTATGGGTATAAAAATAATTTCTATTGAATTACTGAAATATGAAACATATGACTTTGTTGTCCATTTATAGAACATATATATACATCAAAAGATAAACCAAAAAATTATCTGAGACATACATATATTCTGACCTGTTCATTCTAGACATGTTCATTAAAAAAA
>VXBQ01012955.1:369812-387834 GCA_013400175.1 Phainopepla nitens | reverse complement strand
TTTATCTATATTTATTTATATCTATATTTTAAATAGATATTTATATATTTGTATTTAATAGAAGTGACATGAAGTTGTGACACCCAGGGAACTTCAGCTTCTCTCAGCCACAGATTTGCTGCATGACTTCAAGTTGTTAAACCTCCTTTTGTTTCTCAGTTCCCCACTTCACATCAAGGTCTGCTCTACCAGGGTAGCTGTGATTGTTTAATTTATCAGGTGAATGTCATGTAAAGTACATCGATATAAACTAAAATACACAGAATGGGGTTTGCCCATTTCCTTTAATTTTTGAGAACAAAGTAAGTAGACGAAATCTTGTGCCCTTCAAAACCAAACAGAATCTTTCTTTGTGTAAAATGTTACATAAACCTTAGTGGTTGTTCATTTTTATTGTATTATTTTTAATAATTCTGCAAATATTTCAGAAAAGGGCAGTATTTTCCTACTGCATAAAAAAATCATCACCATAGAGCTGGGTTTTTTTACATTTCCTCTTCATATATTTTCAAAAAAACCCCCAAACACAATTAGGAAATTTACCCTCCCACTTCCCTCCCCACAAAAAGAAAGAAAAAAAAAAATCTGTTTTTTTTTTTTTTTTTAAATCAGTAAAGTGTTAAAGAAGTCAGATATTAGGAGCACACAGAGCACAGCACATCAGTAACATGGGGATGCTTTAGCCCACGCCGAGCCCCGTGTCAAGCACAGGTGAAATGTTGATAGCAGCAGGAGGAACACACAGCACAGCCTGCCTGCAGAGCCTGGCACAGGGACAGAGCTCCAGGGACCTGCACAAGCCTCAGGGCACACTCCTCCTACAGCAGCATTCATCCCAATCCCTGTGATGCCTTAGGATTTAGCTTTTATGTTTTTCAACTCCTGCACTGCATTAGTGCATCACTCTAAACTCCATACAGAGTGTTAGTTACTGTCTTCACATTTTGCTCAGACACAACAATCCCTCCAGGCCTGAATCTCAAGGACACCTCACTGCCTCAGGCCCCAAAAAATATCAACAAAAGTGAATTGTGGAGAGCAAACTGGGGGTAAATGACTTCATCACCTGCAGCTGTAATTGGAGGATTAACCCTGATATGTAAATGCACCAAACTTATAACTGTGTGAAAAACTCGTGCCCATTGTCCATCCTGGGTGCAGCCTCTGGGAGGCTCTGACTGCCCAAGGTCAGAAGGCCTTTGAAGGCCTTCAATAAATACCCACTTTATTCTATTAACCCTGCCCAGCCTCTGTTCCAGGGAGCCATTCCAAGGCATCAGTTTCCTGTCCACAAGGGTGCCAAAACCATCACCCAGGGCTGTCTCTGCCTGTGTGGGGACACTTTGTGCCCATGGATGGCCCCAGGAGCAGGGGCTGCACCTTGTGGGACTTCCTCAGAATCCTGATTGCTGAGGGGATGACGCTGAAAACCAGGCCAAGCACAACCTAAAGGTTCTCAGCAGTCCTGAAATCCAGGCCAAGCACAAGCTAAATGTGCATTTCCCTTCACTGATCAGAAAATATCTCCACATTCTCCCTGGGCGGAACGATAACCCACCCCAAGGCCCACGTGTGGCTTTGGGGCCTTGGTTCTGCAGCTGGACAGGTGGAGAGCAAGCCCAGGAAGGGACACTGGGTCACAAATATTCCTGACTTGCTGGGACTTCCAAAAATGTCAGTTCCTAGATTTTGGAGTGCCAATGTCAATTCAGTTTCTTCATTGTATATAAATCAATCTGTGGTTTCAATTTCTCTCCCAGGACTGTTTTCCCGCAGGACTGAGTTTTGGCTCCCTCTGAGGGAGGCCAGCAGGCACAAAATCATGGTTCTGTCCCCTCCTAAATCCAGATTTCTTCCAAATGTCCTGCCCCAAGCACCTCACAATGGAGACATGTAAACAGGACTTAGAGGATTTGAAGTCCTCTGCTAGGCTTCCACCTTGCCACACACACAAAAAAACCCTACAAATAAGATAAAGTAAAAATGAAATGGCTCTATTAGATTTAATGAAGTGACGTGAGACAAAGCAGTTCCATAAAAATGCTTTTTTTAAAGAAGTAACAGCAAGAGCTCAGAGAAGTGCTGACTGCAGGTACAGTTCTAGCCAATATTAAAGGTATATTTAGTGATTTCTAGGGAAATATTTCCTTGGGAGAAGGTGAGGAGCCATTTCTGTTGCTAACAACTCCAGGTGTTGTGTCTGAGCTCCAGTGGGTTTGAGCTGCAGAGAAGGCATCAGGTTTTATGACATTTCTTCTGGGCTGTCTCTTGTCTCTGCCCCCAAATCCTGTGCAATGCAGGATGCTGTTGGTCCACAGGTCTCTCACACAACCATCAAATAACAAAAACAGGCCAAGAAAAAATTGTCCAGAACAAATAACTGTGTTTGGAATATTATCAGGTAAAAAAACCCACATCCTAAGACAGAGGTTAAGGGTTTTGATATCTGCACACCTCCTGGAACAACCATCCAGCAGCTGGATCCACGTACAAAGTCAGCTTTAAAGCCAGGGAGGACAAACCCAGCACTGCTCCCTCTGTGCCACCGAGGGCTCACAACACCCCTCCGTGAATCCCCTCCCCTGCACCACACAGAAACGACCTCCTGGGACTCCTGCAGAGATAAAGGACATTCCCCAACCTTCTGCTAAAGAAATTCCTGCTCTCACTTCAGTCCAAGCCTCATCCCATCCAGGGCAGAGGAATCAGTACCTGATCTGAGGGGACCTGGAAAGGACCCTGAAGAGGAATCAGAACGCCCTGAGTTGGAAGGATCACCCAGTCCAACTCCTGGCCCTGCACAGGACACCCCAAAACCCCACCCTGTGCCAGCAGAGGACCTGTGTAGGGCTACACATTGGCATTGCAGGATCCTGGAGCCCTTTGGAGGGGAATGAATGGTTGTACAGACAGAGAGAGCCCTAAACCTGCTCTTCTCTCCTCAGAACATCTCCAGCTCTGTGAAACAACCTTGATCTCCTGTTGGAGTAGCACAGGCAAACACGGGGCACTCCAGGGGGTGGGAAGTCAAAATTCAGGAGCAAAATTCAGCCAGAATCCAGGAGCAGCGACCCACAGAGGAAAATGGAAAAGTTTGGGAGGTCTCCTGAGGAGCATATCCTCTCAGAGACCAGAAACTTACAGCAGCAAAATTCAGAGCCCTTCAGAACCAGCCTTTATCCAATCTCCAGGAAAACAGTGGCTCAGCATGGGCCCATTCCACTTTTCCAGCCCTGTTGAAGCCAGTGGAGGGTGGAGGGAAGGAGGAGGGAGCAGCTGAGGCGCTGTCGGCGTCGCCAAACTCGCCCTGAAAGGAGATTTCTTCCCGAGCAAACCACAGGACAGGCTGGTCCCCTTTATATACACACATGGACAGCTGAAATGGCCTGAAATGCTTACAGGTTAGAAGGTCTATACAGCATTACACCTGCCACAAATCAAAGTAGAAAAGTTTTACAGCACATTATACAGGTCCCTCTAAAGTCTAAAAAAAAAAAAAAACATTGACTGGAATCACCATATTACAAGAAGTCATCACTAACAGACCATATAATACTATTTCTTTTTCTTTTACAGAATCATTATGGATAGAGTAATTTAAAAAAAATCACTTTTTAAACAAGTATACAATTTTCACTTTAAAATTAACTGGTTAATAAAATTCTGTGCAAAACAAGCCAGCCTCTATAATTAAGTGAATTTATTTATTTCTTTATACAAAAAAAATAAAACAACAAAAAAAGAGTTCTTTCAGAAATGTGTCTCCTTTTCTGTGATGGTGGAAATGGTGCCATCTCCTTTCAGTTTGGCATCGCAGTCATTTATTGCTGCAATGTAGGCTCCTCCTCCGAGCTTGCCCCGCATTTTCAGGTCTGAGCTAGGTGTAATCAACTTTCTGAATTTCTAGAAAATTGGAGAAATTGGAAATCATTACGTTTTTCTTGGTCACAGACACAGCTCTCTTTAACAGATCGATTACAAAAGGCTTTTCTCCTGCGTGTCTGCTTCTCATTTATTTCCCCTGTGTCATGGGCACATCCTCCGACCTGCAGGCTGCACAATTCTGGATAAATCCCACCAGACCAATGAAAGCAAAGCTCAAACCAAAGTGAATTTTTATGCTGATTTAATCACCCACTTTCATGAAGACACTCAGCACTGTTCTATGGGTACATTTTGTTTCTCATTTTATCATCAATGATGTCCACTGGAAAAAGCAAATAAACAGAGACAGCTAAAGTGTATTGAGCTGTGATAAAGAAAAATATATACTTTCTCTTTTCTAGCAATGACATCCACAGCAAGGCTGCTGCTCACAGCAGGAAGTTGGCTCCCCAAGAAGCTCCCAGCTGTGATTAAAACAATCCTCTTGCCATCCTGGCAGGGAAAAGATAACGACCTGTCTGCAGTGCTGCAGCTCCAGCAAAGTCTGCTCACCTGCAAGGACAGGTGGGGCTGGTGCATTGAGGAAATACTTGATGTTTAGATTTGTGCAGACTTCCTTTTTTGACTCTCTGATACAACTAAATCATGGACAATTCACTTTTGGTTTATATACCCAGTAAAGATTTCCTAGGTAGTCTCCAGGCTGTGTTTAATCAGCTGAATGGAGACTTTGCAACATGGACAAAAGGAGGCTTTTCTGCAAAGTTGAAATCCCAAATGGCTGAATAAGGTTTCTATTTTTGTTTCTTCCACTATTGCTTCCTTCACTGCCTTTCTTTGGAGCTCCCACAGAAAAAAGCCATCTCCCAAGCTTAAATTCGATAATAACCTCAGCCTAGACCTGAGCTAACCTGACACCAAATGTCAGAAAATTGTTCTGAATCTCTTTATTTGCCTGAGATTCTCATTTAGAGAGCTGAAATTTGGAAAACTGTCCAGAAAATGGGAATGTGGGCAACGCAGCTCCTGGAGAAAATCCTGGCAGCACAAACTAAAACCACAGAAAAAGGCAGCTGGCCTGAGGGAATGGCTGGTACAAACCTTGAGGGATTTGGGGGATGTTACAGACATTTTAAGGTACAAATTGTGCTGGGACAGAGCACTTTAAATCAATAGTTTTGTTTAGTTTACCTAAAAAATCCCAGCAAGGATCAAGAATAAACCAGAGAAAGTTCCTAATTCTCTTTGCAGCAGCGACTGAGAGCCCTAACCCAGGGAACAGGGCTGTGGCACTGCTGTTGGGATTAAAGGACTCAGGGGAGGACTCCCACCCCCTTGCCAGCTCTTTTTCCAGCATCACTGATCTGCAGGTGTCTCTCACCTCCATGAAGGTGCCCTCTGTCTTCCAGAGCTTGATGCAGATCCACAGTGGGATGCAGACCATGGAGGAGAGAGCCATCATCCAGCCGATGCCGTAGCCCCAGTCAGGGTAGATGTACACATTGTTGTATTTCAGAGGCTTGTATTTCACCAGGAAAAAGATGAAGATTCCCTGAAGGAAGCAGAGATATTATCAGAGGTATTTGGGCAAACCTTGCACGTGTCACAAGGATTTGGCTGAGTGTTTAAGCCAGGCCAGGCTCCCTGAGGAGGGAGAGCAGAGGGAAGCTCTTCACTCAGGGAAAAAAAAAAACCCCAGCAATATCCTCTTTTCTGTACAGATTCAATAACACATCTCAGAGGCTGCTGCAGAAATGAGCAACATTTCAAATTTAATCCTATTTGCCTCTTGATGACAATAAACCCTGCACTTTGATGGCAAACAGCACCTGGGCAGGAAAGATTAAGTTTTGCTACAGTGAACCAGCTGTGATTAAGGGACATGAGCTGGGTTCTCTCCAACCTGTCAGGATGAAAAAGGAAAGCCAAAATTTTTGAAGTTGCTTTAATACACTGTGTGTATCTGCAGTTTTGCAGGCCAATGCTTTCATCCTGCCAAAAACCCTAAAAAATCTGTCTAAATTTCTAATCAAGCAGCTTGGACCATTTCAATGTATGAAACAGAGAAAAGCTACCATGTAATTTTCTCTGAAGTGGTGAGATGAGTGCACAAGTGCAAATGGTATAGAGGTCATTTCAGATTTGGTGAAAATGAATCAGAAATTTTCCTAAGTTTGCAAATGGGAACCTGGATCTCAAGGAACCCCAGCTCCTGTGCTTTGCAGTTGCCATCACTGGAGTATTACACAGCTGGAAGGGCTGTTGGCATCTAATCCTCAATTTTAAGGGCAATCAGATCATGCAGCTTTTGCTGTCCCTGTGACACTGCCACAGATCTGCAGAGCTGGCAGCAGCTTCCTTCCCCTTCCTTCATGCCTATGGGATGGGCTTTTGGCCTCTCCTACTACTTTTAAAAGTAAAAAATGCCTTTTTTCCTCAGGAAAATGTCCTCTTCCCCAAAGAGAGAGGAAAAAGGAGGAGAAAGCAGCAGAGGACCCAGCACAAGTCTGGAGGAGCTCGAGCTGTGTGTTAGCACACAAGGTGCACTCACTACAGGGAAAAACATCTCTCTTGTTCAGGCAAACGTTCATTTAGGGCCCTGGCATTATTTTTGTTCCTATGACTGTAGATACTAAGATTTTTCACAGAATATTTAACAACTTTTACAGGTCCTACAGAGTGTTTTTAATTTGAAATATATGCTACAAGTCAATAGGCTTTTTTCTCAACTGTTAGCAGCAGCAAAATTATTAAAAATCATGTCCAGAACCCCCTCTTTAGATCTAAAACAAGTGTTTTGGACATTCTGTACTTACTGCACAAATACCTGGAGTTAGGACCATCCAGCACCACTTAATCAACGACACAGGTTTGTAGCCAATCATGTCTTCAATGTTCTCATAAAAGCGATTGCTGCCTGCCCAAAAAACAAAGAAAAAGCAGATGCAGAGTTCCCATGGCAGGAGCTGTCCAGGTCAGGATTTAAAGCAGTGAAGAGAAAGCACAGACAGAGCTGGGAAGGGCTGAAGCTGCTCCTCATTCCCTGGAAAACTCCTCCCTGCCATCTGCCCTGTGCTCATGGCAGGGGTTGATATAAAATTACTGTGCTATAAAAACTGTTGTTCAGCTTCATTCAGTTCATATCAGATCAACATATCTCTAATCAGAGAGGGAGGTTTGATCAGTATGGCTCAAGCTGTCACAAAAACATTAACATTTCATTTACTCCTACTCTCCTTTTCCCTCCACACCCTGAGTTTTGCTTTCCTTCAAAGCATGTATAAACCTAATATATTCTGCTTAGTTGGTTTACTCTCTTCGTTGTGGGATCAGGTTGCAAACAACCCCAGTGAAAGAGTTTGTATTTTATATATAAACATATTTAGATGCTACGAGCTCATGTGTGAACCCAGGGATAGCTGGGCTATCTGCACTCCTATGTTGCTTTACCAAGTGAAATCTGCAGTGTGATCTGCACTTCTATGTTGCTTTACCAAGTGAAACTCTCCAAAGTGTGCATCTTTGTGGAGAAAAAGGCATTTTTGACTTTTTTGGGGGGCATGGGAACGTGGAGGGTCCCATTCCACAAGGGTACAAGGTTCTCACTTTACTTTTATGCAAATAGGAAGCTTTGCTAAGAAAAATAGATCCATTTTTATCACTCACCGTACACCCAGCCTATGCAGACACACTCAAAAATGGCAACAAAGAGCAGGCACATCCCACTGGCTGCATAGGAGTCAAAGAGCTGAAAGACATACATCCCACCCTGGAAGAGAAAACAGGAAAGGGGAGAAAAATATTGGGTGGGCACCAGCAGGAATATTTCATAGCAAATCTGTTTTAATTACACCACCAAGCTGCTGGCTCCCTGGAGAGCTTCCTACTCAAGTTGGTTCCTTCTTGAACAAAGAAAATTCATTTCTTGTTTTATTTTCTTTTTTTTTTTTACTCTGCACTTCCTTTAGGGTGGTAAATCTGGAGAAGAGAGAAGTAAATTTGATTTTTTTTTTCCCAAAAATGCTCTCCCACCTCCCTGCTTTTATCTCAATTTGTAGATATTCCCAGGTGCTTCTGACCTCCAGATCTTAATTCTATGTTTTGAATATGTAAAATAATCAGTTAAGTAATTAATTATTAATGTGGTTCTCTGTCTGCATTTTTAATACGTAAAATAATTAATTCAAATGTGGGGGAAAAAAGGTAAAATCTATAGCTACCAAAATCCCTCTGTGATGGTGTAGGGACTACAAAATTAAACAAGTGACCTAAAAAGTGTGAATGCAGCTCACAGACTTTAAGCCACATGACTGAAACAAGTTTTTATTATTTGTCACCAAAAAAAAAGAGAATAATCCAATCAATAATATTATGGTTAAAAGAATTAAAATTATATGGATAATATTACACTTTCTATGTGAGATACTTAATCATTTATCACATCTGCTTTTAATATTGAAATAATGAGGAGGAGGAGTTCATAAGAGAGCATTTCAATGGAAAGGAATTCTAAGGAAGGGAAAAGAGGCTTGAGATCAGCTCCTCAGCTGGAATTTAATTGTATTTGGGGGGCTCATGTGATCCATTGCATCTCAGACAGCTTTCTGCAGATGGAAGAAAATCCTAAAAACAGGAAGAAAACTAAATTTCTACTGCAAAGTCATCATGGTGATGCTCAACAAATACCTGAGCAAAATGCAAATTTTGAAATCAACCAACTAAGACAGTACAAGGTAAGGACAACAAAACTCCTGCAAGGATATTCCTGCAGTTTGGAGAACTTGCTTCCCCCTCACTTTTCAGGTTTATATTTCTTTTAGCCTGTGTATCTTAATGTGTCTCAGTGCTCTGCTCAACACGTGCACTGTGGAGGGCTTATTGCAAGACTTCCCCTTTTACATAGCAAAGATGATTTATTTCACTGAGAATAAGAATGATTTACGGGTAAATAGAAAGTAAATAAGTATATAAAATTTCTGTTCAATGCATTATTTCACACAGAGCATCATATCTCTTATCAGAGAGGGAGATTTGATTAGTGTTAATTAACTATCACTGTTCCAAATTCCAGATTATTACAAGTTGGAAGGGACACAAAAATTTCTGCTCAGAGATTGGCTGCACTGATTAACATGGCCTGGTGATCTGGAAACCAAAGACAGTTTGATTTTCTCTTTCCACTTTACTTCACTTTCTTTATTGTTCTTTCCATCCAAAATGTGGTTGTTCCTGCCCAGGGTAAGCAAGCACAAACCCTGATCCGTGTGTGTGGTTGGCTGGTGCAGAGCAGATGGAATTTCCTTGGCTGTGCTGTGTGCTTTTGATGAAAACATTTCCCGAGCTCAGCTGATAAAACCAGGCCACTTCTCCCATTTCAGATGTTGCACAGGAGCTGAGGACAGCCTCACAAGGATTCTGTTGCCACATTCCTGGCAGGGAAATTTGTCTGTGGCAAAGATTGTTGTGCTTTGTCCGTAGTGATCATGAACACAAAGTCTTTAGCTGAGAAGGAGGCAGCTCTCACCTCAGTCAACATGATGAGGCCCAGGAAGTAGGACACGATGGAGAGGCCGAGGATGAGCAGCTCCCTCCTGTAGCCCCTGCGGAACACTTTGGGGTACATGTCCACCACAGCTGTCACGATGCTTTCCACACACACAAACTGCAACAAAGGACACAGGGATCACTGAAATCTGTCTCCTCTGCTGCTGCCACTGGCGTTTTTAACACTTTAAATATCCTCCTGTGTTTTCATGGCAGAGGGTGAGTGATCTCCCGGCGATCTCCCCAGGAGCTCAAACTGAGAGGAACATCTCCGAATGAAAAATCCAAAGTTATGGATTTCCACCAAATTCAAACACTTGGATTCTCTGATATTATCCCGGACTGCACTTGCCCTGTAGCAGGTGGATTAAATGAAAATTAAACCTTTCAAATGTGGCTTGAATAGGAATTAAAGAATGTACAAACCCTTCATGGGATCATGTCACTCCAGGCACTTCTGCCAATTTTGCCACGCATCCTCCAACCTGCTAAAGGAGCAGCAGGGTTTGGGGAAGTTCTCTCCATTTAGCAGAAGAGAGAAGTTCCCCAGAGCTGTTGAGTGCCCCAGCCAGGTACTTCTAACAAAGGAGGGCAGGAACACGTTCAGTGTCTTTAAACATCAAAAAAAACAAATGGCCTGAGCCTCTGATTCAGAGCTCTGGAGCAAGGTTTCTAAAACAGGCCCCAGAATAGACATTGGAATAGTCAAAAGCAGAATCCAGGAACCGCTCACTTAAAAAAATTTTTTAAAAAAGGAAAAAAAAATATTTTTAAGAACCTGCTAGATCATTAAAAAGAGAGGGTATTAAAACATGAAGTTTAATGATTGGAAATGTCATGCAGAACAAGCACTGCTGAGCTTTAGAATCATAAACTTTCTGAAGCCACACATGCCAAGGGCTGAGCTGCATGCTAAAAATCCCAGGCACTTCACATTTTTCTTCAAGCAGCTTTTGCAATTTTTGCTGTCACACAGGGACAACGACTTCTGTGCTGCCCCTTTGCTGCGGGATATGACTACACATTCCTTGCTATGGCATCTTGCAGTAAAAATACACCATAGAAAATTACATTATCACTATCTGATATTCAGCTTCAAAATTCATTGCAAAGTGCTTTAAAAATGGGCTGGCATTTTACTGAAGCGTGAATTTTAATCAGCCCTGTTGAAGTTCAGACTGATTTCCATGTTAATAATGAAAGCTGAAGTCAGGCTGAACCAGCCTTTGCAGTGAATCATGAAGGAATGCCCAGCATCACAACTAAGATTTAAAATAGCAAAGAATTAAGTTAGAGTTCAGTCTTTCATCAGGCTGATGCTGTTTAGGTGTGATTTCCACCTGTTGGGGAGGACAAAAGATATTACACAGGGGTTTGTTTCATACCTGACTGTCCAAGCCCAGGAAGATGAGCATCATGAAGAACAGAGCTGCCCACAGAGGAGACAGAGGCATCATGGTGACAGCTTTAGGGTAAGCAATGAATGCAAGCCCTGGTCCTGAAAAGGAAAAAAGAAATGAAAAGTTTATAGCTGTGGGGGAGTTTGAGATGGAGTTCAGCTCTACCAGAGCAGCCTGAGCTGAGGGAGAACAGCATCGCTGACACCAAACTGTGGCTCTGCCTGAACAGGGCTCACTCAGCATCACCCATCAGACTGTTTCACCTGGACACACCCATTTTGTCACTCCTCATCTCCCTGCTCCCTTCCCTGTCCCACCCTGGAAGCTGAGTGAGGGAAGAGCAGTGTGGATGCTCAGCTGCTGGTCAGGGTCAGCCCACCACAACCTGATTCTTCTGTCATGGAGACAAGAGGAACTAAACCCAAGACTGAACACCTTGGCAAACTCTGCATCTCTCACAGGCTAAACATCTGGTGGTATCAGAAATGGCACAACCCTGCCTGCATCCTGGCCAGAGGATGCTTCAGACATCCCAGGGCTTTATGTTCCCCATTTTTTTGTGTGGATGAGCAGCACTACAAACATCCCTGAATAAATCATGACGTGTGCTCCTGTGATTGCCTTATATAACTTAGGAATCCTGGAGTCTTTATTTTTTTCCTAACCTGGTGCAAGGCAAAAGTTGGTTCCCATCCTGCTCTGTGGTTTTGGGTGCTGCTGTGTGATATTGGCTACATATTTAGAGAAACCTTCCAACAAGAACATTTTTGCAACAGCACTAATAACTTCTCAGATCTGCTAAGGTACTTTCTCACCTTGCTCATGTTTTTGTGCTTTTATTTATCAGCTGGTTTTTATGAAGCCAGCCAGCTTTCAAAGCAGGGGCACAAAGGTCCTCTCCCTGCCAATAAAGGAGAACTCTGTGCTCCTGCTGCAATAACTTGAGTGCACACCTGTCACACACACTGCTGCTTCTTCATTTAAAGCAGCATTTACAAGCTCCTATAATGAAGTGCAAGTTCATTATGTATGAGTGATTGTATTGAGTTGTATTGAGTGATTGTATTGAGCTAGTTGTATTGAGTGATTTAGGAAAAGAGAAATATTTCCCGTGATAGCATCAGTGAAACCCTGCTTGTTCTGCAGTTTTCCTGGGATTAACTCCACGAGAGTCACTTCTCCTCCTCAACAGCTCAGCATTGCTTGGGTTTTTTTTTCTGGGCAGCCTCCTGTTCTTTTCCTTCTGCTTGAGGATGTTACAGCCACAAAGGTGTGCAGTAACTTCCATTGGATGCCCAGTTCCAGTGGTGCTTGTGGATGGTTAATTTTTCATAAATCTGGGCCTGTGTGCCCTTCTGATTTCTCATTTTCACAGCTTTTTTTCTTTAATGTCCTTTCCCTTTTTTTTTTTTTCCAGAGAGAACAAATATTTGTGGATTTCAGGCTGTCTCATTGAAAGAAGATGGAATGCAGATGAGGATTAACACTCACAACTGAGTTTATCTCTGCTAACCAACATTCTGGATGCTCAGCTAGAGTAGGTTTATGTAGCAGGGGCTACAAAATTTGAATTAATGAATTTGGTTCTGTGCACAGCAACATTCATATTTCTCACACACAAATATATGGCCACAAAAATAGTTCAGAACCCTTCCTGCAGCAGTTATTCCATTATGTCATCCACAGGCCATGGCACAGACTGTGAACTCTGACCACATCCTCTGGGCATTTTTTTGTTGACTCAGAAATCTGCTTTTGGAACTTACCTGATTCTGCAACTTCTGCAATGGGCACGCCTTGTTCATAAGCCATAAATCCAAGAACTGAAAAGATAGCAAAACCAGCAACAAAGCTTGTGCCACTGTTCAAGCAGCAGAGCATGATGCAGTCTCTGAAAATATAAATAAAAAACACTGCAGTTGATCTCCAGAGCTGGGGTTTCTTTCATCCGCTGAGCCAGAGGATTGGCAGAACCCTGGGCTGCAGGAATGGAAAGCAAGCTGTTCATTAACAGTAAGGTCCCAACTGAAATTATTCCTGAGAGCAAGCAGGAGTCAGCACCATCAGAATATCCTTGCTTGTGTTCTAACTGCTGGAGTTGCAAACCTGTTGCAAGTCACTTGCTGTTTTCCCATAAAATCTTTAAAAAACACGTAAAACTATGAAAAGCATGCAAAACATATAATAATTGTTAGAACATTTTTTCCATAATAATCATACTAATAGATTACATTAATAAACACTATAAAAATGGTAACATTTGTTTCCTGGGGGAAAAAAAAAATCCTGTGGTCAGATCTTAGCTCCTTCTATCCCAGTTAAAGAATATTGGCCAAATATATCCATGCAAAATACAGCTGCAGTTTGGTTTCTAGGCATATTTAAGAGGTTGTGGGAATGAAAAGCACTGTATATAATCTGGAAGTGTGGGCATACCTAAAAAAGTGTCTAGAAAGAGGCAAAGGCAGCACAGGGACAGAGATCTCTCAGACAAACAGATCCCACACTTCAAACCACGACAAGGACAAGGCCAAGGTGAGGAAGGATTTCTTTGCCCAGACTGGAAACGTCACAGGAGTAAATCAGTTTAAAGCAAGGGAAGATCCTCCTGCAGAAGGTGTGATTTCCCCCAGAGCCCAGGGAAGTGTTGTTCATGCTGCTCTGACAGCTCTCCAGGCATGACAGATGATGAGGCAGTGATGATTTGTGCTGACAGTCACTCCTTGCAGACTGCTTGCCACGAGAGACAGCTGTGTACTTGAGAAAGTAATGATCTAACCCAGATGTCTGAGGTCAATTAGGGTTCTAACCCACTGCAACACAAGGCAAGCCTGGAGCTGGCTCGAGCCCATCCCTTCATCTGCTTTATCCTCATCCCACTGTGGCTCTGAGGCAAATTTCTGTGCAAGTTATCAAAAAGAAGAAAGGACCCTGTCAGATCCAGCAGGTTCTGAATTCCCAGCTTCAATAATTCAGTAAAGGATCACATTTTTGTCACAGATTTGCTGTTGAGAATCAGGGACGATTCCTACTCCAAAGTCCTGGCAATTATTCCCTCAAAACTTCTCTGCTAATTTCCCTGCCTTGCTGTTTGTCCCATTTAGCATTTTTATCCTATAATCATCTCATAAATTTTTGGAGCTCGAAGTGAGGTGAGCAGTCCCAGCATCTTGTTCCTTCACAGATGAGCCCTGCAGTGTCTCCCACATCTGTCCAAAGCTCTTCTGACACCCCTGGGACTCACCTGAGTACCAGGCACACACATTCCCCTGCCAGGGAGCACCCTGACATTCCTGAGCTGCACAGCCAAGGATCAGCTCAGCCTCAGGGCCATGGGAGGCTTTGGCTCCCTCTCATCCCCTCAGCTACACCTAATATTGACTATTATTTCGGGAAGGTTTTATGTTTTCACAACAATTTCAGAGTAAAAATAATTTCTGGGGCACAGCATCTATAAATTGCTAAAATATGCCCAGCAATGAGAAAGAATATTCCCATTTGTAATGGGCATTCCGACACGGACAAGTGCAGTGATATTCACACTTCTTTCATGCCTGGACTCTCCCTAATGCTGTTCATTTGCAGGGAAATACTTGCTGAAAATACAGTTCTATCCTTTATGTATTTGCTTTTCATATGAAATTCTCCCTGTAGTCATCCCCAGCCAGGTCAGCTCTATACTTTGGACATTTTAAAGCAAAATAGCAATCCAAAATAATGAACTGAGGAGCACAGAGGCCTTTGTGCTTTGCAGAGATACAAAACAATGAAAAATCAGCCCCTTCCTGACCTTCTCAGTGAATTTCAGCTCTAAAGAGCTCTGGAGGGACTCCCACCCCACCTCTCTGGCCTCAGGAGCTGGTGAGTTCAACACCGAGAAATTAAAACTGAGTGTGATGAAAGCCTGTGGGTAAGAGAGGTCAGAAAGATGAATTTTATAATCCTCTAGGGGAAGAAGAGAGATCCTGCTTTGGAGGGCATACAGCCACATGATGCCTCCACTGGGCACAGGCTGCTTTCTTCAGAGAAGATTTGGTTCAGATAATTCCCTGCTTCCAATGCAGTCTGAACAAGGTGTTTCCTTCTGAGGAGTGCTGTGGCACAGGGTGTTTGGAGCTGCTGGCTCCTGAGTGGGAGATACAGGCTGGAGCCCCTGGCAGGGTCTGCTGCTCCCTCCTGAAGCCCAGCTGGACAATCCCAAACAAGAGGATCTCCGCTCCCACAGAGGTCTGGCAAACCACAGCACCGTGGTACAAATTATCTGCAGGATAAGTACACATTTCAGCAAGGAAAGGGGGAAAAGGGGATTTTCATCCCCTCCAGCCAGAGAGGTTCCTGTTCTTTTCAGATAACTCCACCCCAGCAGAATCATTTCATCCCCAGGGAGGCAGTTACAGACTGAACACAGCTTCTCTGGGGACCCTCAGAAAAATATAACCTCCAATTTCCCTTCCCTTGGCTTTGCAGGAGTTCTCCCAACCCTCAGCTCCTGCTTTTTATCCCACAGGCAAAAGTCATATGTAATTCAGGGTTTGTTTTTTTTCTCCTCTGGGAAGAAAAACTGGAAGGGGGATCCAGATCCATTGACTGTGAAACCAATGAGTTTTAAAACACAGGAACCATTGGAAAGACAACATGAATTTTTTATGTGCCCCCTTGGCAGGAGGACATCAGAACCTGATTGAAGCCCTGACTATTTCAAGTGAAAGGAAAACTTCAAATTTTTATGAAAACTTCACATTCTTCCAAATTAAACTCCTGCCAATCACCTGAATAATTCAAGATGTGCATCACTTCTCCTCTCCCTGCCTACCAGGGAGGACACTTCTGAAAATTCATCCTGCCTTCCTTAAGGAGCTTCTCTGAGCCCCTGGCATCCCTCCAGTCCCCTCCTCAAGACTCAGCTGAGAAACCCTCACTTCTCTTTTCCTCCTAAACTAGAAACTTGACAAAGGACAAATCTTCAGGTCTTAAAAGCTTTGTCCACGTGTGAAATCACTCCTTTATCTCCTGGGAACAGGGGGGCTGACTCTGGGCTTTTACCTCGGAGTAGATTTGGGATTCTGAGCTGGATAAAAACCAGAGGAAACATCAGTACACCTGCCTGTTATCCCTGTGGGGAAACGCTGCCTGCTGATGGCACTGCCAGGGCTTTCACCTTCCCAGAGGAGTCACTTGGGATACAAACTCTGGGACATCCAGCAAGGAGCTGCTTTTGTGTTTTTCAATGAAAGATACATAAGGATGATAAAAACTCATTTCCTATTCAAAGACATGAAGTGACTTTTGCAATTCATTTACCACGTTAATGAATTAAATCAGGTTTCAATCTTAAATTCACAAGGCCCAAGTGCAGTTCAGACTTTTCCATTTCTCACTGAAATACCTCTTGCCATTATTTTCCACTGTAGTTTTCTCTTAGGGAAAAAAAATGGACTAAAACAGAGCAGAAAATGTTGATGTTAGAATCAGAAGGAAAACCCCCAGCTTAATTTTATTGTTTTAAAGTGCTGGTTGGAATATAAAATTGTGGTTTCCACATCAGAGCTCTGTTTATGTCTTGCCCTGCCCAGCTCAGCCATGTTCTGCTCTTCACTGCTATCCTACCCCTTCCCTCAGACTCATTAAAAATCACACCTCAGGACACATTAACATCTATTTCCTAGCTGGGAAATCTGGGATACATCTTGTGAAGGGAATTGTGGAGCCTGGATGGAGTAAAAGGTGTTTGGCTGCAGCATCCTGCTTGGGAGATTCAGAGCAGAGTTTTACCAGCTGAGCTCCAGGGGGAAGGAAGGAAAATTCCATCAATCCAAACTCCTGCTTTTTGTAGTGGGTTACAAAACCTCAGGGAAAGTATTCCTGAACTCCTTGAGGCACTGACAGTTTCTAGTTGGGATACAACTGGAAAGAAATATAAATAAAAACTGAATAAGAGAGGAAAGGAGTGGTGCTAAAGCGTTGCTTGTGCTAATTAGGGAAGAGCTTCATTACCAGCAGCTCTGAAGTTTGTAGGGGACTCAGCACTTTCTGCAGCAAAACATTTTGTCTTGCTAAGACATGGGAAGGAGCATTTCCTAAAACTTCCTCCTGAGCTCTCCAAGTAAAACTGTAGTTTAGAATTTAAATACATTTGGGGGCTGGGAGTGATTTGTTTGGGGTTCTTTCATTTTTGGACTGTTATTTCCTTTACAGAAAAATGAAAATTTTAATGCTCTGTCTGAAGATCTTTATGGAGTCACTACAACCAAACTGTCCTTGTAGGAATTTTAGGAAAACTGATTCAATAACCATGGATTCCAGAAGGAAAGAGTAGTGCTGGTCTTCCTGCCCATGCCAGTAATGTGGAACAGGGATTTTGTGCAAATCATATCCTTTGGGCATTGATTCAGGAGAGATATCCTCCTGAAGTCATTGGCAATTCCCCCCTTGGGAATATGGAGATAAGCCATGAAATGCTCCCTATTCCCTCTGGGTTGGGGCCTGCAAACTTCCCAAAAATTGGGGAAAAGTGGCAGTCAGAGCATAGACCAAACTGAGGTGATTTTTAACGACAATTTTTGCTAGTACTTTTTAAAAAGCAGCTCAGGTAATGCACACACATTCAATTATACTTGTCTGAAATCCTGTATTTCTCCATGAGATTTGTATCTCTGTGTGTACGGAGGGGTTGTGGAAGGCTCAGATTTGGCCAGAAGGGAGGAAAACACCACATTTTGGAGCAGAGTTCCTCTGGAGCAGGTCCAAGAAACACAACAGATCTCTGTCCTACACAAACACGTGTGTGTGTGTGTGTGTGTGTGTGTGTGTGTGTGTGTGTGTGTGTGTGCTTATGGTTATCCATGGGAAAAAAGGCAAGGGAAGTGATCCCAAATTTCACCCCAAGAGCAGAACTGTGGCGTGGGAGGGAGGTGTTACCTGTAGCAGTTGTTGTTGTAGTTGTTGTAACTCCCCAGGGCTGTCAGGCACCCCAAGCAGATGGCGTAGGAGAAAAAGATCTGTGTGCCAGCATCCACCCACACCTGGAGACAGAACAGGGAGAGCTTCAGGAAACCAGCCAGGAGAAATCACCCTCCTGAAAAATATTGGCTGCAAATCTGCACAGGGAGCTCTGCAGGTTAAGAGGGTCTGGCAAAGCTTTTACAACTCACAACTTTAAAAAAAAAAAAAAAAAAAAAAAAAGTGAAGAAAGG
>VXBQ01012955.1:296001-369803 GCA_013400175.1 Phainopepla nitens | reverse complement strand
TGCTGAGAGGGAAATTCCCCTCCCCATCCCAGCTGGTCTTTACAGGCTCAGCCTGAAGCAGAAAGGGAGACAGAATTCCTAGAGAAGAACCTCACCCATTAAATTCATTAATTGCTTTTATACAGTTTTAGTAATTGCAGCCTAAATAGAATCACCTGCATTTATCTCACTCCCGTCGGACAGTTATTTATTCAAATTTGAAATTTTAGTGTGAATAAATGCTCTAAAGATAAAATGTGCCATTCCTAGATAATACACAAATTAAGCTGGGGAAAGAAGGATAACTTATCCAGGGAAAGGATGTTTTCAGCAAATTTTAATGGATCCAACAGGCACAAAGTTACAGTTCTGGTCACTGTACAATCAACAAGAGCTTAATGAGTCAGTAGCTTTGTAATGTCATTGTGGGAACATTTATATCCTGAAGTGATGCAAACAATTTTAAATCAGAGAAAAGGAAGAGGAAGCATGAGTTGACACAGTGAAATTCTTTTCCTCAGAGCAACCCCAGAACATTAATGAGCAGGTTCATTTTATTTTAAAAGTACTGCAACAAAGCAATTTATTTCACTTGACTAGTGTGGGTGTGTTCCCACTGGAGCTGAAGGTACCCCTTGAAGTCCTGGTTTTAATGAGAGTGATATGGACAACCCAAACCCACACAGCTGCAGTCCAGTACAACCCTGCTCCTGTTTTCCTGGGATAAATTATGTCTTTAAGTCCTTTGTTAAAGCAGAGCAACCAAGACACCAAACCCCGAGTGACAATCAGAGGCAGTGGCTGCGCAGCCATTCCTGCTGAAGCTGGAGCCAGGGAAGAGGGAACACAGGGAACAATTTCAAGACTAATAACAGCTATCAAATCCTCCTAAACACACAAAAGGGATGTGTTTGGTTTACATCTGATCGAGTGAGACCTTGCTCTCTGGAGTTGTTGCGTGTTTCTGTTTAGAAATAACATTAAGATCACATTTGATTTACATCAGAGGCTTAAAGGGTTTCGTTGCTGTCATCCCGGATAAGACACAGCTGGTTAAATCCCAGAGCTTCACCATCGCTGAGGAAAAGCTGCACACACAGAGGCTCTTGACAGACAGGCTCTTTAACGAGACTGGAAGCTCCCAAAAAGCTGTGAGGAGCGTGGGGCAGCTGAAAATGCACCGTCTGCTGGGGCCCAGGCAAAGGCCGGGAGACTGGATCAGCACAGGGATCCTTCCCCTCCCGTCCTCCCCCAGCTGCAGGGCAGGGCAGAACCCTCCGAGGAGCAGCGGCCCTTCCTTCCTGCTGGCACAGCCCCCACAGGTCTGGAGATCCCTGGGACCCCAGCCCTGGGCAAAGGAAAGCTGTGCTGGAAGGGAGCAGCTCCAGCAGAGCAGCAGAGAGCGCGTCCCCCTGCGCCTCCTGCGCCCACTCTGGCCACAAGTGATGCTACTTCCTTCAAAGGAAACAAAGAGCATCACATCTCAGAGGGATTCGACCTGGAAAGCAGCAAACACTCCATCAGGAACATCTTCTGCAGGGAAACATTCACATATTCTGTAAAACTGGAAGCAGACTGAAGAGTGGTTTTTGTTGCACTCTGTGACATCAGCCTAGAAATTCCCTCAGAACTTAGGGTTGATGTTTAAATAGGAATGGAGAAGAAATTTTATTTGCTAAATGGAATAACATGATCTGTACAGCTTCTTTTGGGTTGTACGCTCAGAGGACAAGTGACATTAAATTTGTTCAGGTTTCTAAAATGGCAAAAAGTGATCAGCAAAGTGGCAGACAGCAACATAAATTTAGAAACCATAGGTAGATTTTCTGTGGCTGAAAAAAACACAAGAGCTGGACTAACCCTGGTGTGTACTGCCAGACATGCCAACACTTTAAAGCCTTGAGGGTGACATTTCAGATCAGTTCTGCATCCCCTTGCCCCAACAGCCAGGGACCATCTGACATTTAGCCTCAGACTGCAGCGTGGCTGGAGAATTTGGTGAGGTCTCAAATTGTTTATTAGCCAGTGTCCCCCCAGTTTGGTCAATCCCAAAGGGCACCTCAGGAGAAGCTGTTCTCATTCCAACTTGTCATGGGCACAGATGGGTTCTTGTAGACACCAATCCCAAATCCAGCTGCCACACACCCAGCTCTTGGCCACAAAACCATTATGAGATATTTCTGAGAGTACTGAGTCTGGCCTAAAGCAGAAGTTGTTCCCTTTCCAATGCAGAGCAAGGACATTCTGAAGGGCAGGGACACACAGGCAAACCTGGGGCAGCAGCTGGGACAAAAGAGGACATTTGTCTGAAAGATGACACAGCTCAATACTTTTCTGCCATGAACAAAATCCAGAGGAAGGCCCTGCACCAGAGAACACCCTGCTGGTGCTTCATGAAAATTGGACCTTGAAAACAAAACCCTTAGGTCAGTGATAATTAATTCAATTTAGCACTCATAAACTTGGGATTGGAACTGTTTTATAGCTTCTATCAGCTCCTACCTTAAAGGATAGAACTAGACTTTTTCAGCTTTTTCCATCTCATATAACAAGTTTCCACACCAAAACAAGACTAAAATTAAAGCACAAAAACTTTGATAACTAACCCTAATATTTGAAAAATCACAATTTTCAGAAACCTTACAGAATAATGAACCTTACAAAACAATGAACAGGAACATTTTCTACTAAAAATGGAAAGTGCTGCTTTGCCAGAGCTGTTCTCAAGTCTGGCAATGTCCCTGTTTTAAGTCTGTCTGGGTAACCTCAGCTTGGCCTTCTGGTGGCAGGTGTAGGCACAATCTCCATTTCCATTTTCTCTGCCCAGGGAGATGAATTGAGCTGGCCAAACACAGGATGCTGCTGTCTGGAGGATCCCTTGCCTCCTTTGTAGCTCAGGCAATGAAAGCAGGATAAGGAAGAAAGAAGGGGGATGTGCTGTAGTGCAGACAACAGAGCCCTGCTCTGGAGAATTAGGTTCTTTTCATGTCCCTGCCGTAAACTTTCTATGGGATGTTATGTCCATAAATCACTTCAAGCAACCTTTTCTCACATCTTCTTTGATTTGGCTATCCCCTAATGGGTGTCCAAAGCAAAGGACAAAGTTACTGAGCACTCACAGCTGCAGATAAACTGAATTAAAGTCACTTCTTGAACAAATGAAAAAACCCCACGGTTTAATAAACCAACTTCAAATTGAAAATCTCCAGAAGAGTGACATCCCCTCATTTTAGTCTCAATATAAATGTCTTTCTGTCAGTAAGATGGAGTCATGCTATAAACTGAAAATAAAATAAATGAGGTGTCTGAAGCACTTGGCCAGTGCAGAAATAAGTCTCTTTGCAAAGCTAAGCCTTTCTTTTTTTTTTTTGTAATGGTCAAACCTTATGCAGAGAATTTAGAGGGTGAAGCAAGGAGTGAGAGGGATAAAACAAAATATTGCACAACTGTCCTGAAATGAGCTCAGTGCTGAACAAAGCAGAGACCTCAGGGACAGCCTGGGATGTGTTGATGCTGATTATTTCCATCACGCATGGAATAAAAAACAATGGTGCTCACCTGAAGGAATATCTCAAATTGCAGAGGTTTCTCTAACTTGGTACCTTCCTGTAGGAGAACGGACTGTGAGCAATCATGCCCCTGAGGAGTCACAGCTGTGCTAATTATCGAAGAGTGGGACCAGCCTTGCCTGTCCAGGGAGGATGGGTGCTACAAAGGAGTGAGGCAGCAGTGGAGGGCAGCCTGCTGGGGATGGAGCTGGAGTCTGCTGGCTGTGCTGTGAGCAGAGAGCTGACAATAAATGGTGACCCCAAGGTGATCCTGAAGTGATTTGGGTAGAACAGAGCAAAGCAGGTGGACCAAGAGCTTGGGGATAGAGCAGCAGCAAAGCAGGCAAAGAGCCTAAGAACAGCTTTATAATTAAAGAGAAAGCAGGGAATTGTAGGAGAATGGACTGTAAGCAACCCTGCTCTGATAAGTCAGCTGTGCTGATTACCAAAGAGTGGGAACAGCTTTGCCCATCTAATGAAGATGGGTGTCATAAAAGAGTGGGGCAGCAGTGNGTGATCCTGAAGTGATTTGGGTAGAACAGAGCAAAGCAGGTGGACCAAGAGCTTGGGGATAGAGCAGCAGCAAAGCAGGCAAAGAGCCTAAGAACAGCTTTATAATTAAAGAGAAAGCAGGGAATTGTAGGAGAATGGACTGTAAGCAACCCTGCTCTGATAAGTCAGCTGTGCTGATTACCAAAGAGTGGGAACAGCTTTGCCCATCTAATGAAGATGGGTGTCATAAAAGAGGAGGGCAGCAGTCAAGGGCAGTCTGCTGGCTGTGCTGTGAGCAGGCAGCTGACAATAAATGGTGACCCCAAGGTGATCCTGAGGTGATTGGGGTAGAACAGAGCAAGGCAGGTGGACCAAGAGCCTGGGAAGAGAGCAGGTGACCCAAGGACCTAGCAGTAGAGCAGCAGCAAAGCTGGCAAAGAGCCTAAGAACAAAGCAGGTGGACCAAGAGCCTGGGAAGAGAGCAGGTGACCCAAGGACCTAGCAGTAGAGCAGCAGCAAAGCTGGCAAAGAGCCTAAGAACAAAGCAGGTGGACCAAGAGCCTGGGAACAACTTTATAATTAAATGAAAAATTAGGAATTGTAGGAGAATGGACTATGAGCAATGATGCCCCTGACGAGCTACAATTGTGCTAATTACCAAAGAGTGGGACCAGCCTTGCCTGTCCAGTGAGGATGGGTGTCATAAAAGAGGAGGGCAGCAGTCAAGGGCAGTCTGCTGGCTGTGCTGTGAGCAGGCAGCTGACAATAAATGGTGACCCCAAGGTGATCCTGAAGTGATTTGGGTAGAACAGAGCAAAGCAGGTGGATCAAGAGCTGGGAATAGAGCAGCAGAGCAGGTGGACCAAGAGCCTGGGAACAACTTTATAATTAAAGGAAAAACAGAGAATTGTAGGAGAATGGACTGCAAGCAACCCTGCCCCTGATGAATCACAGCTGTGCTAATGATTACCAACGAGTAGGACCAGCCTTGCCTGTCCAGGGAGGATGGATGCTATAAAGGAGTGGGGTAGCAGCTGAGAGCAGCCTGCTGGGGATGGAGCTGGAGCCTGCTGGCTGTGTTATGAGCTGACAGTACCTTCCCTGTACTTTCTGAGCTCTCTGGATATGTTTTGATCAAGCTACAGTGTAGCTGTTATGAAATCTTTCTGTGGATGCAGGAAGCATCTCTCAGGACACTCTAACTGGCACTTCAACAGCTGAGTAACTCAAAAATTGTTTGTAGTTGTGTAAAAAATAATTTCTGTAAAATTTTTCCATGTCTGGGCAACATGGGAAAATCAGGCAGCTATTTTCAGTCTGATCCTCTGAAAATATAGGCAGGGCTTTTTTAGAAAAGAAAATATATTCTGTTGTCACCTGAGAAGGTTTATTTTCCTGCCAGGGGCTGATTGCAGCTTCTCTCGTGTGGGTAAAGCAGCACACAGGTTGCCCCCTTCTCTTTTGGCACCACTCCAAATCCCATTTCACAGGTTTCTCAGTGGCACCAGACCCCTGTGACACCGCTCAGGTGAGAGCCTGGGGTTCCAGTGTGATGGCTGAGCTGCAGGAGCTGCCACATCCAAGGGTCTCCATATAAACAGGAACAACACTGGGGCACCAGGAGGATTCTCACAGTAAATAAAATGAATATACTGTTTTTTCTGTATGCCCCTGGCCTTTCCTACAGCTCACACAGCTCTGTTTGCTCCCTTGAGGATTCCTGTCAAAATCAAAGGCATTAATTTCACATTGAAGCCCAAGCACTGGCTGGAATCTGCATCCCAAGGGTGTAGCATAAATATCCACTTTTTTTTTTTTAACTCATTCTTAACAGTCTGGTTGAACACCAAAGCTCAAAGCATCCTTAATTCCAGAGTGTTAAAGACAATCTCATAATGAAGCATAGCCTGAGAATGTGGGAGAGCTCACGGAGCATTTAAAAGCTGTGCTTGTTCTTTAAAACAGGATGTTCCAAATGCTGACAGTCATTTATTTCCCATTTTGTTATCAGAGAACGAGCAATCACTCCAGGTTTTCTTTTAATTTAAATTATTCATTACTTTTTGATGAATCTCAGTGGCGTTTGTATTTTAAAAAGCAGTTTGCCTTCGGTTTCAAATGAGAATTTTAAAAATAAAGCCGTGGCTGTCAGGAGATAATAAATGAAATTTCAAGGTTAGGGCATAGAATAACTGCAGAATTTTATCACAAATGCCTGAATAAAACAACCTGTTGCCAGACAGGGACTGTAGGAAACCATCAAAATGTGAGGCCTTGACCTTGAGGTAACACCTGCACTTAAAAAGTGACCCCATCAGACATGGGACAATTAGCAGCAGGTTTAATTACTGGCACTAATAGAAGCTTCTAGAAAATCAAAGCATTTCAAAAGTACCTGCCAG
Organism: Phainopepla nitens; assembly: GCA_013400175.1. Classification (NCBI taxonomy): domain Eukaryota; kingdom Metazoa; phylum Chordata; class Aves; order Passeriformes; family Bombycillidae; genus Phainopepla; species Phainopepla nitens. The sequence goes on along the minus strand of VXBQ01012955.1, from coordinate 363,382 downwards.
ACCTGTCCCTAACAAAATCTTCCTTCCTCTCCTCTGGGATGAGGGGGGAAAGGTTCAGGGGATGCTGCCTTTGGCAGCTCCAAGCACTGCTGGAAGAGCTCGGAATAATTTCTGATGTGGACTATAGAAAACCCCCAAAATAAATGATTAAAAAAAAAAGAAAAAATGCAGTTTTCTAATGGCTTTGGGACGAAGCCAAGGTGCCAATTGCACCCTGTGCTTTGGTCTCCACTATCCTGGGAAGTCCCTTTCCATCAGTGGAACGTTCAGTGCTTCCAGTGCCCAGCTGGAACACCTGACTGGGAGGAGCTGGGACTGAAAACCAGCGGGAATTCCTGATTTCACCCCACAGAAAGCATGAGGTGCTCATACTGTGAACCTTCCCAGAAATTCAGGGTTCACTCACACAAAGAAACAGATCCCACCAGGGTCTTCTGACCTTGCTGAAGTTCCCCACACAGTGAGCTTTAATATTTTCTATTTACAACACTCCCTTTTCCAGTCTTAGATCCCAGGTCTCTCTAATAAAGGACAATTTTATCCCCAAGATGAACTTTTGGTGACACCAGGGAGCTAAGAATTGTTCTGCTGTAATGTGCAATCTAAAGAATCATTCCTTAAATTGCATTTTATTACACTCCTCTGCTACAAGTTCCATCTTTATGTATATATATAAATGTATTTATATACATAAATCATTCCCTAAATTGCATTTTATTACACTCTTCTGCTACAAGTCCCATCTTTGTGTATATATAAAAATGTATTTCCAGGAATAATACAAAAATAGGTGGTAGTGGAGGACTGAGCATTTTACCTCTGATCTTATTCCAATAAAGTGATTTTTTTTTTTCTGGCTTTTTCATTATAAAGAACATTCAGCCACATCACAGCCTCCTCTGTTGGGCCCTGTGTGGCAGGGGAGAGTGTGGGATTGAAATAGGCTGCACACCCTGGGAGGGAGGCGACAGATCTACACCTGGCTGCTTCTGTTAACACTTTCCCCGTTCCTCAGGCTGAAAAATGTTCTATATTCACGACACCCCTCCCAAAGGCAGGCTGAGGTGCAGTTTGGGTACTTTCAGTGCAGAATGCTTTGTGCAATGGATGGAGAAGAGGCTGAGGCAGCACAGCTGCCCAGCCACGCTGAGCAGGAAGGGGTAGCACCTTCAGACTCTGCACAAAGTGCCAAACAATTCACTGCCATCCACCCAAACCCCTGGGCAAAGGCAGGAAAATCAAACACCAGTGTGCATTTACTCTCAAGTCACTCTCTTGCAATCAAGGGAAATTTTTTCTTAAATAGCAGCGAACACAGAAATCAGCTGAGTGTCTGGGCCGTGCAGCTGCCAAAATACGGGATTCAGAGGTCAGGGTTCTGCTCTATTTGCAAAGCAACCCAAACACTTGGAGGATGCAGACGTTCAAAGGGAATAAATCCATTCCTTGCACGCATCCTGCTGTTCCCTGACTAGCAGTGCACTGATTATACCTCGTTCCTATCCATCCTGCAGGCAAAATCAAACAGGGAAGAATAAACTTCATTATCTTCATTTTCCCACATTGTCAACGCAGCTCTTGTACCTGTATAGTTTTTCATCTTTGACTAAAAAATAGGCAAATATGGAATTTATTTGACTATAAAATAGTCTTGGTATATGTTTAGTTGGTTTTTTTTAAAAAAGCACTACAAATCTTCTGAACAGAGTTCATTTAAAAGATATTTTGTGTTTAAAAATCAGACAAAAGAAGTAATTTCATAAAATTTAACCAGTTAATCCCTGGGGTCCCAATGAAAACCTTTTTGCTGAGCATGAAAATACAGTTTTCCACTTGGAACTATAGTCTTGGTACACCCAGTGAGTAAAACAGACTGCTATAATACAATTTTAAACCAGAATATTACTTTAGCTACAGACCCAGGTTAAAGCTCTGAGAATTTTTAGGATGTTGTTCGCAATAAACAACTCTGGATGTCGCTGCCTCAACAAATACAATCTCAGATACAACTTACTTCTGATATATTTATTTTCCAATAAATATAGCCCTTTAAAAGTCAGCTTTCAATGTCTTTTATCCTTTCTGCGTTTATTTAACCTCTGCTAGGAGTGTGAATGTTGAAAAATACAGCCTTAAATCAGACTATCCACTGAAGATGTGCCTCGGGCTGCTTGAAGTGGCAGCGCTTTGTGACAGCCATCGATGTAAAAGTGCTTGGTGTGATGTTGGCCAAGTGAAGCTCAGCTCCTCCAGGCTCCTCCAGATGGCAAGAACAGCACAAAAATATCCCTCAGCTATCTCCAAGCAGCCTCAGCTCCAAGGAGTTGTGGCGGAGGGCAAAGCCGGGTTGCCTGGCTGAAGAAAATAAAGGAAAAAACCCACTGGATCCAAGCAGCCTGGCACCAACCACGTTACCTAAAATAAATTAGCTCTTTAGCTCCTGCTCCCTTGTCCCCAAATGCCTTCTTGGAAAAGAAAAAATTATCTCTCCCAACTCAGTGGGAAATGCCATTAAATGGGGAACTAAACCCAAACAAAATATGAGCTGTGCATTATGGGGAAGCAGCAACAGAAATGGTGAGTTTTGGATGCAGGAGTGGGTTTGTGGCTGAAGTTTACTACCCAGGGCTTTCTAAACAACACAGCTTCTGAAAGCAGAGCCTTCATTAGAGCAGGAAAACCCCACTTAAACGGCCAGGCAGAAAATGGCTGAATTAAGCTCTTTTTCCCTCTCTTTAATGGTAGTGATTCTCAAAAGATTCAAAGTAGGTTAGGGGAAGAATAAAACAGCTATGTTTCTAGTGTCTACCTGACAACAGCTTTTGTAGGGATGAATAATTACATGAAAATCACTTCCTTTCCACCTCTCTTTCGGATTTCTGTGGGTTGCTAGGCAGTCTCTCTGCTACCTTCTGCTAATGTCACTTCCAGAGGGCTGAATACAGTAAATTCATTGGGAGAATGGAAACTCGGGAGAAGAAGGACCTAAATACTCGGAGTTTTGTTTATTCATTGCTGCCTTTGGAGCCCGGCACTATAGCTGGGATCACTTTACAGGTATTGAAATGCTAATTTCCCCAGCGGATGCTGTCAGCCAAGTACCACCCAGTTAAAATGGGACAGGACCTTCCTCCATACTGGAACCACACCAGTTGCATGTTCCTATGGCAGCATCCAGTGTGGAAAACCAAGTGCTGGAGCAGAGCAGGCAGATAATCCTGCAGGAACTCACAGGAGGAATTCTTTTCCTCCATCTCACTGCTTTCCATGAGTAAAGTACTCCTACACTCCTTAATCCAAAATTGAGGGGTATCTTGGGTGCCTGGGTGTGATTCCAAGAGGAGCAGCCACAAAGTACACTTGTACTTCCCTGAGTAAATTGTGAGGGTGTTCACAGAGAGGAGGGGGCAGAAAATCATGGCACAGGGTGCCCAGAGCAGCTGTGGCCACCCCTGCATCCCTGGCAGTGCCCAAGGCCAGGCTGGACGGGATTTTGGAGCAGCCTGGGACAGTGGAAGTGTCCTGCCCATGGCAGGAAGTGGCACTGGATGCTCTGTAAGATCCTTTTCAACCCAAACCACTCAGTGATTGTGCATAGGTTAAAAAAAGAAATTAAAAACTTTATCCAAATATCCCTCTCCACTGCAGAGTGCTGGCTGTGAAAACTGGGGCTGGAATGCTCCTCCAGAGAGCAGGGATGGTGGGAAGGGCAGCACCAAACCCAGAGCAGAGTTCTGAGAGGCCTAAAAATGTCTTTGACTTCCAGTTCCAGTCTCCTGAGCCTGTGATTCTCTTTGATTCTGGCCTTATCTGTTCTTGTCCTCACTCCACCTCACTCAGCCTGGCACAACGGGAGACAGGAGATCCAGAGGCTCTGAATTCACTTCCCTGTCAGCATTTTCTGAGGGCAGCATTCAAACCCCTTGAAATATGTATCAGCTTTCCATCAATTTAGTTCTGGAGCATATGGGAGGAGATACCTGGCAGTATAAGGCACACAGAATATCCCAGAGATATTATTCATATAAAATCATTTCTATCCTTATGATAACATGATTCTAGGGGGAAAAAAAGGTATCTGGAACAATTTTGTGTCTGAGTGATAGCAAACAAAAATTGTCTTCAGTGGATTGGTAGCTTAACTTTGGGAAACTGGCAAATTGGAAATATTTTTAGAAAGGTATTGATATTTAATCACAATATTTCCTTTTAAAAGGTACTGATAAGAGGCAAAGTATCATGAAATCCCAATATCTCTTGGGAGCAGCACCTTTTTCTTCACTTATTCACTTCTCTTAAGTGCAAAGATTCTGCCTTGTTCTTCTGGGGTGTTCTTGGGTGTGGAAAATCATCCAACCCTCTGGGAAGGTAAAATCACTGACTGCTGAGCATCCTCATGGTCCAGTGTGCTGGAGAGGCCTTTTGCCTTGAAAGCATCAAAAGTTCTGCCTTATCCTACACTTTCACTATAAAAAGATTCAGGCATTTGGAAATCAAAGAATTTTTTTTTTAAATTCTGTGTATGGTATGGAATAAGCACAAAGAATAACCATTGTCTTTCTTTCTCTTTTCATATTTCATATATTTCCAGGTATATTTCATATAGTTTCAGTGTCCCAGAGACACCAGAATTTACCAGGTCTTTTAGGCAGCCTGTTAATGTCATTTCCTATAAATGATAAATTAAGATGCTGAATTTTTTAAAATAAATGCAGGAACAGCAGTCAACTAATATTTAAAATGAGGGTGTTGATTAGAGTTCCACTTTACTGAAACACTACCAACAAGTGCTCTCAGGATGAGAGATTTGGCAGCTCTCACATCCACCAGAATGCACTCACAGGGGCTTCAAAATATTTACACTTCATTCAGCTGAGGCACCAATGGCAGAGGTGACCCTGCCTAATTTCTGCACTGCTCTGAATCCAAACCAAGATGGTTTTAAGGTGATTTTTTTTCTTCGAATATTCTGTTTGTGATACATTTGCCAGAAAGCAGGGCTCTGGGGTGGGTTGGGCTTTTAGGTTTTCAGGGGGATGCAGGAGATTTAGCTAAGGCAGTGGGGTTCCATCTCCTCTCACCAAGTTGATCAGTTCAAAATATCCTATTTTTATTACAAATCTGCTCAAATGTAACATCCCAGTGACAAAATAAACCCTTCTCCAGTGTTTTTTTTGTTAACTCCTCTTACTCTCTTTAGTTTCTCCTTCAGAGAAACACTGGAGATGCCAAGCCCAGCATCCAGCCCTGACATTTGAAGTGTTTCCAAAGGGGAAACATTTTGGTTATGATCATTATTCACAGACTTCATTCAGAAATGGAGAGGAAGCTGTATGTGGGTTATATAACACCGGGTGAAATGTTATTTAATCTAATTTCTTTAAAAAGAATAATTCTCAAGGGTTCTTTTTAAGCCACCTGAAGTATAGTTATCTATATGCAAAGGATCTAAAAAGAACAGCTGAAAACAGGGAAAAACAGAGTTATAGAAGCATGAGGATAGTTCGATCTTAAATTCTTCCTTTTATTGACAACAGCCTAAACCTGTATAAATATCTGATACTAAAAGATCCTCGCAGAGTGGGTTCAGTTTATGTTGGGAAAACAGAACTGCTGCCTGTAGAACGAAACCTTTGCACCACCAAAGGAGGGCACACATCAAAACTTTGTTTTGTGCCCAAAATGCTGCAGTTCCCTCCCTTCAGAGGAGCCTGTTTTCCCTCTGTTTCTTATGTGAGGAATGAAAACCACTCCACTGGGGATTTTCCTGCTCTTCAGGAATCCCCAGTGATTTTCAGTGGGCCCTGAAGATCCCAGACCCCTTCAAGTCCTGAAGGTTCTACTCGAGCTCAATATTCCACCTCGAACATCTTTGATTCTTCACATGCAAATGTCTCTGGGTAAGGTAAACTTACATTTAGCACCATGAAGTTTTAAAAAATAGAGAAAAGGATGCTCAGAAAAGAAAGAATCTGCTGCCTCACTACTGAATGCTGAAATATTTTGCATTTTTGCATTTCAAACAGGTGACACTTCTGCAATGTCAGGGCGCAAAATTTGAAGGAAATTTTCCCATCAATTTCCAGGAGCCTGAATTTTGCCTTGCTAGATTTTGCAGAATTGGAATTCATGAAAAGAAGAAATGCAACTAAAAGATTGCTTTGTCATCTTCTTTTGCTTGCAGAAATATTTCTTAAGCTAAATTAAATATGTGAAGAGTTAATACATCAATACATTCAACTACTCTAATGTAGGATTTGGCAAATTATGGGCTTGAGGACACCATATACAGAGTAAAAATTAAAAAAAAAAAAAACAACAACTCATCCCCTACATTATAAAGACCTTAAAATTGAGCTGGGTTGGAATAATCAAATGTATGCTATAAATACTCATCTAAATAATAAAAAAAACCCAACAGCCTGCAGGAATGTATTTAAATTTTCTAAGCAGCAAATCAAAGTTTGTCTCACCAAAGCTTAATGTGTTCATTAGAGCTTTTTTCCCCTCAGAAATCTCTTAGAGGACAAAACAACTCCCTGACTGCCAAAGGAACCCTGAAGGTGGCAGTGGGGTATTCGGCCAGTTGGAGAAAATAGGGGAAAATAAACTTATACAGAGACTCTCCCCTTGGATAAACTGTCCCAAAGACTGAGGAGTTCCCTGCTGAGATCCATGCAGGCCCTTAGCTCACCTGAGCTGTTAACTGTGACCTCAGGCATGCAGCAAACACCTCATAACTCCTGATAAAATAAACTTTCTTCAACAGGACAGTTTTGTTGAGGGATATCTGAGAGTGGTTTGGTTTTGCACACCAGTAATACAGTTTTTTGCCTGGGTTGCATCCTACAGTGAGCTCTAACAACTCAATTCCTTGGATGAGGATGTGACAGGGACTGGTGGAAACCGCTCTCCTAAAATGTGCCCTTCATGGTTATACCTTTTTTTTCTTGTTTTTTGTTCTTGCATTTTCTACAGCAGCAGCTCCAGCACTAAAGGCTGCTTGGAGCAGTAAAAATTTCATTCCCACTTTCTCAAATTAAATCAGATTAGATCAGATTAGATCAGATCCTTCCCACAGTCGTTCCCCATAGGGCTTGGGGGAGCTGGGGGTGTTTAGCCTGGGAAAAAGGAGACTCAGGGGTGACCTCATCACTCTCTACAGCTCCCTGCAGGGTGGCTGTGCTCAGCTGGGACTGGGCTCTTTCTCCAGGCAGCACTGACAGAACGAGGGGACACAGCCTCAGCTGCACCAAGGGAAATACAGGTTGGATATCAGGAAAAAGTTTTTTATGGAAAGTGATAAAGTTCTAGAATGGCTGCCCAGGGAGGGGCTGGAGTCACTGTCCCTGGATGTGTTTAAAAAGCCTGGATGTGGCACTGGGTGCCAGAGTTTAGCTGAGGAGTTGGGCATGGGTTGGACTTGATGGTCTTGAAGGTCTCTTCCAACCTGGGGATTGTGGGATTGCCCTGTGTTGGGGAAGATGTCACTGATGCTGAGGTACGTTTTTCCTGCCTGCAGTTTCTGCTCACACAGCTCTGCTGTCAGAGCCTGCAGGCAGCAGGTGATGGTGAGGAAGTCTCTGTGTCTCCTGCCCCTGTGGGAGCAGAGGAGCACTCCCCAGAGCACAGCTCCCAGCCCAGCTCCAGCTGCCGCCAAAAGCAACCCAAGCCCGAAGGAGCTGGATTCGGCAGCGCAGCCCTGCCCAGAGGACAAGAACAGATTTGCCCTTCTCAGCTACCCTGGCACTGTGCCCTGGGTGGGCACCTCCACGCTGGAGCCTGGCCCAGCTGCTGGAATGGTGCCACTGGCAGCTGCATTCCAAAAATTCAGAAGCCAATGGAGTTTCTATAGCACTACGAGTGCAGAATTCACCTCGCTCTCACTCCACAGCCTGCGCCTTCTGTGCCTTTCATACTTGGAACTGGAACCAGGACAGAAGCTGCTGGTAAAGCTTAGAAACTGTAGACAAAAAAGATAAACTTCCCCCAAGAGTGATTATTTTTCCTAAGGGGTTTTTTAAGTGGTCAGCAACCACGTGGTTGAAGGTGAAGGAAGCCTGGTTTTATATTCAGAAACACTTTGGAAAAATCTGTTACTAAAAGCTCTTTAGAAACTTGAGCAATTGTGGTTTAAGAAAGTCACTGATGGAAAAATCTCTAGGGAACGACCTCCTAGAAGGGCCTAGGGGACTGGCTGATCATGAGCCAGCAGTGTGCCCTGGAACAGAGACCAGCAGCTCCAGGGCTGAGGATGAGGAAGAGTTACCAGCACCCTGAGGGAGGTGGCTGATCCCTTTCCTCTGCCAAGCACCACAAATTCAGTGCCGGGATCCCAGTTCATGAGAAACAGGAATTTACTGCAGCCCAGTGAAGGGCTGCAGATGTGATTGAGGGACTGCTGCATCTTGAAAAACGTGAAAGGTTTGAGAGCTTGAGAGAGCTGGGACTGCACAGGTTAGAGGAGAGGAGACTCAGGATTCCTGAGGATAAATAAATGTGTATAAATAAACACCTGATGGGAGGGAGTAAAGGACAGGGAATCAGTGCCTTCCCAGAGGTGCTGATAGAAGGACAAGAGGCACAAACTGAAACAAACAGCAAATCTCATTTAAATTTAAGAAAAAAATATGGAGACAGTAGTAAAACCCGGAACAGATTGCCCAGAGAAGGTTTGTGGAATCATCCTCCTTGGAGAGCTCAGAACCTGACTGGACGATCTTTGGTGGGGTTTGCAGTGCTGGATTTATGGTTGGAATTGATGATTTTAAAGCTCTTTTCCAACCCAAGTGATCCCATAGTCCTGAACAACCTGTTCCCGTTGAATCTGCTTTAGGGGGTTCTATTCAAACAGGAATTTTCTGACCTGCTGCCATTCACTTCACTTTAATTTACACTTTATTTTACAGCAGGGACACAGAGACTGCCCCTGCAGGGTGGACACCCCAGGGCAGGGAACCTCCCAGGGGAAGCTGCACAGAAACCAGCCAGAATCTCAAGTTAAATCTGGACTCTTGTGTTTAACAGTTCACAATTGGCCTGTCTGTAATTAATTGAATTAATTGACACTTTCAGCCTCCCACATCCTCCAGCAGTGAGTTCCACTATTTAGTCATTCATTGTGTGAAAAAGCACATTCTTTTGTATTTTTCTAAACCCACTACATCTCCATTTTTATAGACTTCTGCCAGAGCCAAGGCAGGGTTCCAGGAGGACCTCCAGAGTTCCTGGCTGAGTGCCACCCAAACAGGGAATGGTGTCTTGGCTGTGGACTCAGCTGAGCTCCATTTCCAGGTTTGACACTGTGTAAAAGCTTTTCCTCTTTGTTTTTTTTTTAATATTTTTTGCCTTTTCAGAAAAAAAATCACCAGTGACTGTTGGGTGTATAGTGCCCTACACTGCTATTTAATGAGCATCACAAATAAATACAAATCTCTGAACAGCTACTCCAAATACTCAATTTTCTACAATACCACCAAAACCATGGCCCAGCTTCCAGCTATTATCCACTAAGTAACTCTATTATATTTGATTTATTAAAAAAATCCAATCTATTGCCTAAAGATCAAAAGGAAAAACAGGGAAAATGTTTTTAATTTAGCAGAAATGTCTCTAGAAAAATCCCTCAACTAAACCTAGTGTTTAATAAACCCATTAAAAAGGCCAAGTGACAACTTCTGACCCACCATTGTGTCACACAAAGAAAAACTTAATTGAAGGCAACATTGATTTCATGCTGCCCACGGAACAGTCTAAATATTTCCCTTCAAAAGCAGAATAAAAACTGAGTGCTTAGGCAGAATAAATACTAAAGACACAATTAAAAGTTAATTATCTTTTCTAAAGTATCTTCAAAACAGAGAAATGAAATCTGGGGCAACACATTGCTTCAAATATTGGGAGTGACAATATGGGTCAACAATTCAAAAGGACAGACAAGGGAGTTTTTAATTTTATTCTAATTTAATACCATTTCAGTCACTCAGCCTTCCTCAAAGCTACCCATGTGGATAATCCCAGGCTAACTCAGCAAAAATTGGCCCAGAAAACAATGAAAATTTGTAAAGTTAACCTAGAGCATTAACCACTTTACTAAAACATCCTTCTTCATTTGAGTACCATCATCTTCTGTTTAATGAGATTTAATAGAATGGAAAGGATTGAAAGACATGGAAATAAAACTGTTTTTTCACTTTAGCTACAAGGGATACTTATTTAGCTATAAATACATAACACAAACATATTCAACCAGTGCTGAGGTCACACACTATCCTTTTGTTATTGTTGCTAAAACCAGATGTCTGGGGAAAGATTACAGCAACAAATCTCAATTTGAATCCAAGCAGTTAAAATGCATCCCAGTTCAAATGGCTGGAGCACAATGCCATGGGAACACTCCCCAAAGGTGGCTTTCTCTTCCCACTGTCCCTACAGGGAGCCTGGGAATCCCAGCACCTCTCCCACCCTGCCACACGCCCTGGCTGGGGCTCACAATGGGTCAAGGACACCTCAAGGAGCAGCCAGAGATGGAAAACCAATAAATTTCTGCAAACAGCACTTATGTTGCCTAGAAAGGCTGACCTGGAAACAGAGACTAGGCAGAGTAAAAGAATAAAAAGGGATTTATTGAAAGGATCCAGCTTGGGCCATGCAGGAACCCCTTGGGGCTGCACCCAAGTCAAACCCACACATGGCACAAAATGGATCCCGGGCATGAGGCCTCACACTTTGATAGGTTTTTGTTCATCAGCAAATTGGAGTTAATTGTCCAATTCCAGCCTCAGGTTATGAAGCTCCATCCTCCTTGTTCCCTCTCTTCCTTCACTGTTGTTTCCACTCCCGGGCCTCAAATTTGTCCTTGATCCCCAGTTGGAAAGGAATTGTTTTGTCTGCTTACCCTGTGAAGAGAGCTCACCAACCCTTCATATGAAACCCAGAACTGCACACTAAAACAGCACAGAGTCCAAAAAATATAAAAGCTAAAACCTAAGGCATTACTTAGGGCTGAATGGATGGGTCCCCTCTGAGGACAGCAAGCCCAAAGGAGTTCCACCATCACGGCCAGTCAGAACAATTCCAGGGAGCAAAAGCAGGAACCCACTGAGGCCAGCTCACCACTAAACCCTCAGCAGATCAATTCTGTGGCAGCACAAGTGGTGAATAGTTTCAGAATCCATTGCAGTGACCTCCTCTAAAATGTAGGTCACAAAATCTTATATTTATTTACTGCAGCCTCAGACTCCCAAATCACAAACCCAAACTCTACTTCTTTATTTCTGTAGCCTCATCCCTGAATTCCACCAATGATGAAGTATTGAACAAGCACCAGTCATTAACTTTGGCATTGTACAGAACTATAGAATAATTAAAATTAGCTTTACATTCATCTCTCCCCACACTCCCAGCTCTTTTGGTGGGAATTCCACAAGCACAGCTACCAAGGGTGTGGGACCACAACCCCCAGGAAGGAATTTGGGGTGGCACCTGAGGGAAAACAGGGATTTTGGGGCTGAATGAGCACAACCACAGCTCTGGGAATGCCAGACCAGCCCTGCAGAGATGATAACTCGGGGTGGCCCAGCTGCCTCTGCCTCAGAGTTAATTGCTGGTGAATGGTGGCTGGAATTTGCTTGGAACCAAACCAAGAGCTTGGCACCCACCCAGGATTATGTGCCAAGAATCTCTGAGATTGCTCCAGCAAGCTCAGAGCAACAATTCAGCCGATCAATCTTTGATTTTAAGAATTTTTTTTTTTTTAAGGGACATTTGAGATTTGTGGTTTTTTCTCAGTTACAAGGCACTGAGAGTCTCCCTGACAGTTTAGGGAATTTCTTATTCCAGGGTAAGGAGCTACTGACAGCACCTAGGCAGAAAAATCAGAATGAGCTCCCCAGATAATTTTTATAAATAAACACAAGGAGGGATCAGAAAAGACAAAGCAATAAAGCAAATTTGGTTTAAACCTCCAGGCACAACTTGTGTTCTCTTCCCTGTGACAGATTTGTCTGGGCGAAATTAATTAAGAAAACAAACAAAGCACTGCGGATGTCCTGGACTTGTTTTAAAGGTTTATCTGAGTGTTCAGAGAGCTGATTTAGGGGTGGTTCCAAGCCAAAACCATCCTTGGTGGGGTGTCTGTCCCTCAGAATCACTCCTTAGAAGTTCCCCCTCCATGTGAAGGACCTTTGGCTTCTGTCTGATCCCTCCAACCTACAGCACTCCCTACACAGGATGGAAAAACACAAAAAGAGGCCCTGGTTTGGTTTCTTTTTTTCCATTTCTCACTTGCTGCCAGCTCACTTAGTGTTGCCTTCTTCAACTCTGTATTCTGGAAATATGTACCCATCTCTTACTTGTACTTGCATATGTATGACCATGGAACTAAAGGAAAATTTTAAGTCCAGAGCATACAATTAAAAAAACAAAACAAAATAAACAAAAACCTAAACAAACAAGCAAATAACCCCCAAAAAACAAAATCAAAAAAACCAAAATCCAACCAACCAAACAAAAAAACCCAAACAAAACAAACAAACAAACAAAAAAAAACCAAACAAAAAAACCCACAAAAAAAACCAAAAAGCGAAACCCAAACTAAAACCAAATTTAAAAAACCCCATAAAACCTCCAAAACAAACAAGCAAAAAAACCACAACAAACAAACAAAAACCCCCAAACCAAACAAAAAACAAACACACACAAACAAACAAACAAATCAATAAAAAACCTCCACCTAAACTACTTAAAAACTTAGAAAACTTAAAAATCTGCAGGTAAGTGGAGTTATAGCAATACAAAATTCCATTTACCAGCAATATACCTGTACTGAAAATCATTGCTCCGTGTCCAAATGCACAAGAAAGCCAATTAAAACCCTGTGTTATTTAATTGCTGCTTGATTCACTGGAGCTGAGGTGTCTGCTCGGGCTCTTGGGCACTCCAGGTGCTCCCCAGGTCCAGGACAAAGGGGAATTTCCAGGAGTGATGGTTTACAGGAACCAAACCACACTTCCAAAGCTCGTTTCCCTCCCCACACTGGAAGAACAAGCCCTGCTCCACACCATGACCCTGGGCCACCTCGCCTACTTTGTTGTGAGGATCAAATTGCCAAAGAGATAATTGAAATTTGTAATCTCTCCTCCTCTGCCAAATTTTCTGCCTTCATGAGCAGTAACTCAGTGAGGGCTGCAACTCCCCAGTAGATTTTTCATTTCCCACCTCTGCTGTGCTCCCCTTCATGGCTGGATGAACAAATTCCCTGAGCCCCCCAGGCTGGAGAGGCACCAGGAGCTCTTTGTGAGCATCCCCCAGAGCGCCCAGGTTGTTTTATTATTTTACACAGAGGGATTTAGAGCATTTTAAAAGCCTGAGCTGTACTCAGAGCGGCAGGAGCTGTGTACCCAACCGGTGAATTTTGGTAAACAAGCCACTCAACGTTCTCTGGAATTCTGCTGTGAGCCTGGGCCTTTGTCAAGAGAGCTGGGCAGTGGAAAACCTTGCATTTACACCACAGAGCTGGCAGAAACATAAAGTGAAACTGAGATCAAGACAAAAAAAAAGCATTAGGACAAAAAAATGCCATTTAAAAACCATTTTCAGGACCTTATTCTTGACATTTGTGCCTACTGAAAGTACTGACGTTGATCAAATATTTAATTTTGCAGAAGAATGAAGCTTTGGTTTGATTTTATTTGCAAATTTGTGTGAAACATAAAAGCATTTGGCCAAAAGCTGGAAGGTTATTTTGAGAAGCCAAATGTTGTTGCTCCATTTTTTAAATGAAGTGTTTGCTTTTTAATTCCTAAACAAGATTTTGTTTCAAAATGTAATAATAAGTAAAAAATAAAGAATTCAAATGTTTAAAATAAAAATACTTTTTAAAGCACTGGTCTGTGTGAAAGGATTTCTGTTTGTTCTGCTAAAATATCAGTGTGCAAACAGAACTTGAGTGCAGAATCACCAAGAACCAAATCTCATTTCCCATTTTTTAGGGTTTCAGCTGCACTTTTTGATGCAAGTATTCTCTGGAATTCACCACAAACAAGTGAGAAATCAGTGAACCCTTACCCCAAACTGCACCAATATCTGCGGATTCCCTGCCAAATTTGTAACACATTTTCTCAAAGCGTTTCATTCCCTCTCTGGTTATGGCACCCCAAAATTTTCTTCTCTTTTCCTTATTTCCAGACCTAAATTGCAGCAGCAGTGTGCAGTTGGCCCTGCCGGGACAAAGCCCATTTTATTATCTCTGCTCCCCAGCTCCTTCAAAAGCTGTTCTTGCAGCCTGGATTCTGGGGAAAATTCTGGGAAAAGCCCAGTTTATTGAGCCTCAGTTTTTAAAGCAGCTGCCTGTAAAAATCCATACGGGAAAATCCATTTGCGTGTGGAAACTGAGACTGTGCACAGCTAAGGAAGGGTTCCTTTAGACAGCTAAGGAAGGGTTCCTTTAAAATATTCATGATCCTTATAGGAATTCCTGTATGACAACATTTTCTGGGATTTAATGTTAACACATTAAAATTTATCTCTTTCAACACTCGTATCAGAGGAAAGAATATGAAGTCACATAATGCACCACAGCCAAATGTGAAATTGGGAAAATGTTGATTTCCCATCCTGTCATTTATCCTCATGGGCAGTTTTGGTGAAATAATATCAGTATGAATATGTGAGAGTGTGTTTTATCAAGCACAAGGGAGCAACAACTGTACAATGGGAGGTAAAGAACTAAAATTGGGACAATAATCCAACAAATAATTCAACAGCCTAAGCAAATCCTCCACCAACACAGTGGAGTTACTTCATCCATAAGGAAGGAAGAGTAATGCAGTAAATAAAGTAAATTTGTAGTAGTAATAAAGTAAAATTGTAAAGTTACAATGCAGTAAATCCCGTATTTAAGCACAAATGTCCCACAAGTTTTAGAGGATATCAAAATCATGGCAGTAAATCCTGAGGGAAGCACCTCTCCAGCCTCACACCAACCCCAGAGCACGGCACTTCTCCCAGGGCAGGTTTGGGGGGACCCCCAAACCAAACAAAAAAGATGTTTGCCCACCCTTCTTTTTGTTGGGTTATTTTGAAAGTTCAACTGTTACTGCAGATCTAGGGTGGAAATAAAAAGAGTTTCAGAAATGCCAAGGGGATTAGAAAGCTTTTTTTTTTTCTGTACAGCTCTTGAAAGAATAATCTCTAGGAGCACTCCATTTTTTAAAGAGCAAATTCCAGATTTTCTGCAAGCAGCACATCATTCCACCAGTGTAGTAATCTTATCTTCTCCTTCTTTCTCTCATTCCTCTGCAATAATGGGATTAAGAAGAATCCCACTAGCAATTCTTAAAATAGCTCTATATTTCCAGTGCCTCTACTATTTATATGGCATCATAAACCCACTTGTACCACAGCAATAACATGAAATATTCATTTTCTTCACTTACTGACTCCCCCCAATGTGTGCAAGCTCCCTTATTATTATTTCCTCATTAATATCCAACTGTCACTTAGCATTTTATTTTACCCATTCTGAATTTCACCTGAAATGTGTACTTTTAACAACAGCTTTTCTCTGCTGGAAGACCGGACTTCTAAAGTAGCTGAGAGAGTGAAGTCATTGGTATTATTTGCAATCCTTTCAATGCTGCAATTTAGGCAAAAAAATGCTCTTTAAGATTCTCTTGGGTTTTTTTTTCAGGTTCCATCATGAAAGCAGTGGGAAATCTCTGGCTATCATGCCCATACTCTGAGTTAATGTGTGGATCCTGTCTCCCTCCAGTGGCAACTGCACCAGCCATAAAATCTGATATTAAAGTGCAATTAAAGCCTCTCTCAAACTCAGATGATGCCTCTCCTCTGTCCGGGTTGCTAAGGGGTTGCAGGGACAGCTGGAGGAGATTCCACGTGGCCCAGAAATCCCAGAGAAATTCCAAAATGAGCCCATTCTTCCAACAGTTCTCACTGCCCAAACCTGCTCAGCTTGCTGCTGCTTGTGCAGCAAGAGCAAGAAACACAGGGAGAAACCATGGGGAGGAGGCAAATTATTTGTTCAGGGTTTGATATAACACCCCAGAGCCATAACTGGAGTTCTGATAGCACACTTGCCACATAAAATTATCAGCCACAACATTAGGCTGTTGAATAAACCAGAGTTTATTCAGTAAACCTTCTCATGGTGAGCTGTGAGAAGGCGAGGCACTGGCACGCCCCAAAAGTTTGTGTATGGAATTTAGATTGAGCCTTTCCCACAGAATACTTAAATTTACCCAAAACCTTTCCACTTAAACACACACAAAACTTTTCCGCTTAGATGTACACAAAATTTTGCACTTAAGTACTCCCAAAATATTTGCACAATATAAAAACCAGTGTGGTGAGCAAGTACTGAGCTGCTCCAAGCACTACAGAGAGTTATTTTTTGCCCCAGGAGAAGCCCCTGGGTGTCTCCATCCCATTCTTTTAGAATTCCCAAGCAGATTCCTGCCAAAGAATGGGATGCAGCTGCCTTGGAGCAGGGAAAATGCAATGTGCTCCCAGGTTGGCCCTTCAGGGTTGATTTGGAGAAAATGGGGAATCCATCCCAGGAGGGATTTCTGGCCTTGTTTAACACCTCTGCCCTTCCACTGCATTTGGGATTTGTTGCTCTCTCTGCTCTTTGAAGCCACTTAAGCTGTAGTGCAAAATCTGCAGGACATATTAAATGAAATAATTCCTTGTTGGGGAGGTTATCAACTGTGTTGGAGGAAGAATATCTCTAAGCATCACACTGGGCTGTATCTTTGAATTTAATTCCTTACAATTTCAAACCTCAGTAATTTGTAATGATGGTGCAAACAGCAGACCTGGAGAAGAATTAATTCTTTTCCCAGTTCTAATTCAAAAATTTTGGGTGGGGGATTCCTATCTAACAGCAACACAAGGGCCTCACCTCCAGCAGCAAGACTTTTTCCTTTCACTGAGAGAACAGTTTGAAATTTAGATTATTGCTTGTTCAAAGGTCCAGGTAAAGGGGGAGTTGTTGTTATACAGATAATAAATTTGGCTGAGGATTTTCATCCTTGCAGCCTTTGTATGAATGTCTGACTTTCTCTCTTGTATTAATTTACTGCAACTCACACCTGGTTCAGACAGTGAACACCTGCTGAGGGAAACAATCCAGAAAATGGGAAGAAAGTGGGAGGAAAAAGAGAAAATTCCAAACCCTTAAGCAGAACTGCACAAGTGTGATAAGAGCTGGACAGCTTCCTCCTCTCATTGCTACTATTTTTTCCCAGTAAATTTCTTTAATTTCTTTCTTTCTTTTTTTTTTTTTTAATTGCTGCCCACACTCTCATAAAAAGTAAAAAATGCAGTAAATCACTGAAAGGTTTACTAACTTATTGGTGCTAAAATTCTGGTAAGATTCAGCATGTTCGACCAGTGTCTGAACCATTTTTCCAAGTACTATCCTTAAAAACTCACCATCCATGATTGAAGATATCCTATGGAGCAGTTTCTCATTCTGCTGCAAGTTTTTCATTTAGGGAATCATGGAATCATAAGGTTGGAAAGACCTCTAAAGTTGTTACCCGTCACATTTAAAAAAAAATAAAAGCATCCAAAAAATTCTCCAGCAATGAGAGATCATTTCATTGCCAACATCTGAAAATTCCAAAGTTTCTACTGTAAGGATCAGCAGGTTTAATTGCAGGACAGCTCTGCAATCCACTGCTTAGCAACCTGGGTTTTCCGAGCATGAAAGCACCAAAAAATGAAATCCCAATTTCTTTTACAACCTTTTTTTTTTTTTTCCTAGAGAAAGCAGAGCCCTAACATTTAAGTTTGAATGCAGCAGTTTGCTCCTCTCTCGGAGGCAGAAAAGAGGATTTTCCTCTGCCTTAGCAAAAGGCTTCACTGGCCTCGAGGTGGCGATAGGATTGTGGATTCCAGGGCTGCGAATCCTAAAATTGAATCAATCTGCATTATTTCCTCTGCCTAGAGCAACTCAGCCTCCCTGAGTTTTGGAAATAAAAAGATATTTCAAAATCTCAAATGCTTTTGCAGTTTGGGTTTTCAGATCAGGATTTAAGGAAATATCACCTCCACACTGATGCAGTATTCTCAAATTTCTCTCACCTGTAGGTGTATTGTAATTAGACTAATTGTAAAGCAATTGTTTGCAGTTTTGGTGAGCAGCATCTTTTTTAAATAATATTGTTATTTATGTGCTGAAACAGATTAATATCATGTTAAGGAGGGAAAAAAAACACCACATTAAACTCATGCTAATACAAAAATTAAGGAAATGTAATGAAAAATTACAATTTCCAGGAGGACAAAAACTGATGTGCATTTATTTCAGAGTGACTTTCTACCAGAAAAAAAAAAAAAAGTGTTTTCTCTGAAAGAGATGCAATAAATGCTCTTTTTGCCTACAACCACACATGAAGACAGAGGAAAAAACATTTTTAATCCAGAGGGCAATGTAAGGAAGAGAGGGATCTTAGTAGTACAAAAACTATCCAGAGTAAGGGGGTTTTCAGGTTGAGCTGATGCTCATTGCTGTGCACTCAGGTTTTGGTACTCATTTTCAAGAAGGAAAATCAGTGGGCTTCAAGCCAGTCAGCCAAATCTCAATGCCAAGGAAATTTATGGGAAAAGTCCTCCTGGAAGCCATTTCCCAGTTGTCACCTGCACATCCCAGCTGCCTAAAACTGAATTCTCCTGGCTGAGCTACCAAAGAATTGCAGAAGTGTTTCTGTCACCACAAATCTTATCGCAATTTTAACATTTTCCCATGGCAAATAAAAGAGCTGAGAAGGCTAAAATCAATTTACCTGTCATGGCTCTGATTTTCCTGTACCTGGTTAAATCGTTCCTCAAGCTCAACACTCACGTGACAGTTTATCAGAGATGAGGTATAACCTGCATTCTTTCCACAGAGAAATGGAAATTTGTCCAAGATTTTGGCAATCAGCTGTTCAGAGGAGTGTGCAATTGTGGTTGTGTTGATAGATGCTCTCGTGAATATGTTCATTAAAACAATTCATAATTTTAAAATTAAAAAAAATCAAACAGCAACTTGGCCAATTTTTAGCATACAAACATACAATAAACAAGAAAGCTTTATTCTTATTTTCCTTCCCTTTTTAACAAGCTGCTGTTCCAGCAGGGGTGAAATTGATGGGATTTTCCATACAATTATCCATACTGTTACTTCCTGATCCATCAAACTGCTACATCTGCCACTACCCAAACCTATTCCAGGCACGAATGTTTGCAAAATCCTCTTACAAAGGACCAAATGTCATGCCCAGAAAGGCTCAGTGAGCACCACACACAAGTACAATCACAAACTGAGTGCCTTAAATCAGCTGAGGGACAAGTAGAGCCATATTGTGAGCTAGGCTTGCACACAAACCCCATAACAATCCCATTAACTTGCTGAAGCACTGCTTTTGTGGGAGTTATAACTCAGCAGAGATCCCTTATTTAAGTCATAAACAGCACCTGTATCTCTCAGATTAGGGCACAGGGATGTATTTCAAGCCAATTTGAGCATGAAGATTATTGAGACCTTTTTGTTGATGAAGGAAAACACTTCTGAGGCTTAAATAGAGCTCCAGACTGTTCCAGCTTCCCCTGATGCAACACAAAGTGATTGCTATGAGCTCTACACATGCTCAGGACAAAAAGTGTCATTTTCAGAGTGAGAGGATTTGGTCTGCTGGAGAGATAGAAAATAAAAATAAAATGGAGACCACAGCCCTTGGAAGCTAAGGGGAGTTGCAAAGATGAATAGCTGCTCACAAAGCTTTAACCCACCATGGAATGCAAATTGCACAAAGACAAAAGAGTCAAAAACCTTCGAACCAAAGTGAGCCTTGAAGAGAAATTTGATTTAATTAATCCCCAGTAAACATACGTGGCTGTGGGGCTCAAATACCTCTCTCCTGATGCACACCCAGCACCCTACCTGAAATATTATTCAAACAGGCCTGCAACTGAAGAGGAAAACAAATTCTGCTAGTACACATGATTTATGCTTTGGCATCAGGGAGTAAATCCACTGAAATGAGTAAACATGGAAACTGGAAGCACGAATCTCCAGGTAGTTTCAGTTGTGCTCCCTCACAAATTGACAAGAGGTTTATGGAGTGGGGGAGGTTATGCTAATATTTGTGGGTTTGAATGTTAAATTCTACATTTCCATAAAATGGAGAATGCCTATACATCCATCTTATTACCATTAAAAGTTGCACTAAAGCTGAACAATCCTCTTTGTAAGAGGATTTTTAAAATAAAAATAGTTGTGCCAAATTCTAGTTTTAAGTCTGAAGAACTAAGCTTCCTCTATTTCTTGAGAAGTGACTAGAGATTGCACCCATTAGTCTGAAAGCTTTCTTGAAGTATTGAATTATTCTCAACAAGTTATTTCAATTTTGGTGAAATGACAGATTTTTTTTCAACACAAAAATAATTCCCTAAAACTAATGAACACTACAATTCAATTGCCTGCATTGGCGTTCACCATCTCTGTTATGGCACATTTTACTTCAGCTTCTTTCTACTAAAAGGTGTTTAAAATACAACTGAAGAACAAGAACTAGTCAGGGAAAGTCTCCTTGAACCCGAGGAGGAATTGGCTCCTTAAAGCATTCCCAGAAGGAATTCCAGCCCCACCTGTGTGGGACAGACAGACACACCCCACGTGCCTCCAGCCCTTCCCAGGCTGCTCCCACCAATGCAGGGGCTTTGCACATTGTCATGGCAACGAGGAATTTCTTTACACGTGGCACCAGGATGGTAAATAGGCATGTAAACCCTCCCTGGAGCTGCCAGTAATGGCCCCTAAGCTGGCAATAATGTCCCTTAAGCTGGCGTGCCCTCCCTCAATGACAAACACAACAAGGCTGTCAGTGGCACGTGGGAAATCCACAGGCAGGGCAAAATCCTGTTAAGAGCCTCTGGAAAAGCACTGGGCAAGGGAAGGAAGCAGCTCTTGAACAGCAGGACTGACCCCTGTGCATGTGAGGAGTTCAGCTCTCCTGGGAGGAGAGAGTGGGAGAGCTGGGATTGCTCAGCCTGGGGAGGAGATGCTTTGAGGTGACCAAACTCTGGATTTTCAGTGCATGGAGGAGCTACAGGAAACATGGAGAGGGATTTTTTACAGGGGATAGAGTGCCAGGACAAGAGGGAATGGTTTCACATAGACAGACGGCAGGGCTGGATGGGATTTTGAGCAGGAATTGTTCCCTGTGAGGGTGGGCAGGCCCTGGCACAGGTGCCCAGAGCAGCTGGGGCTGCCCCTGGATCCCTGGCAGTGCCCAAGGCCAGGCTGGACAGGGCTTGGAGCAGCCTGGGACAGTGGAAGGTGTCCCTGCCATGGCAGGGGTGGCACTGGGTCATCTGTAGGGTCCCTCCCAACCCCAACCATTCCATGACTCCACACAGACATTGCAAGAGGAGCAAAGCCCAGGGTGTGGCGCAAGATCAGTGCACCCAGAGCGCTGTGGGGGAAGGCAGGGGGCACCTGCAGCTCCAGCCCCAGCCCAGGGGTGAAACACCAGCTCAAAGTGGGCAGAACCAAGCGGTGCCACCCCTGAGCTCAGATGAACTGGGCACACAACTCCCTGGCCTGGCCAGAAGGAGTTTAGGCACCTGGGGTCAGCTGGAGCCAGGCTGGATCGCTGCACTGGCTGCAGACTGAGCCTGCTGGAAGGTGCAAACAAATATCTGGGATTGTGCCGTGGAATCCTGCCTTTCCCTCTGTTCCAGGGCTCATTTCTCAGGTGGTCTGAGGCCACCTCTAAGCAAAGTGCAGCTGGAATTCCACAGCCAGCTCTGACACCACTTCCACAGCCCTTTCACTTCCCATCCGTGCTGACGCACAACACTGTCAAGTCCAAAAGACACAAAATGATCAAATTTTCATTTAAAATTTTCAATCTTTTAAATAATTTTTTCTTTCCTTTTTTTCCCTTTTCTTTCTTGTAGAAGTATCAGTTGTTTAAAGCAAACATTACAGATATTTCAGATGCCCCAAGGAAATTAACTGAAGGATCCCCTCTATTGTCTTTTGAACAAAACATGTTTAAAGTAAGCAGAGATTTTTAAAAAATTATGCTGACACCTCTGCAGTAAGCAGATTAAAACAATTCATTTTGACAAATATTCCCAAATATCTTTCTGTCTGCTTCTCAGGATTCATTTAATAATGTAATAGCCTCAGGAGAAATACTGTGTAATGTCTTTTACAGTGCCAAAGCAGATCAGTAAAATGCTGTCTGCAACCTGTCAGGTTCTGTAGAGATTGTCATTTTCCCCCTTCAATATCACACAAATGATGGACAATAACTGTTTTGTTGTAATCCTCTGTCACTGGAAAGACAAGAAAAAAACCAACTTAATCCACTATTTCCATGTTCTGCTCTACATTGGAACCAACAAAACAGACAGATTTCCTGGTTTGAGCACTTCATGCCTCCTCAGTTGCATATTCTACAAAGACAGCAATCATCTGAATGAATAATTTCTCTGTCAATGCTGCCTGAGAATAGATTTGGAACCAGCAAAGAACCAAAAAATGGCTAAATCCCAGTGTAAATCTGTTCCCATTGAACTGGTGACAACTCTTGTCCCTCAGTGGCAGAAGCACCGACTGCAGCTGGCTCTGAAAATCCTCATTTATCAACCAAGGTACCTTCCAATTTAAAAAAGGATCTGTTCCAACAACACCCCACAGGGCTTTACAGCCCTCTCCCCAATTCCACATCTTCAACGAGGAGCAGCTCCCCAGCAGTGTTCAGACTTCAGGCTCCAGGAACCCTTGCAGTTTTTGCCAGTCAGAAGGGCAGACAGACACACGGACACGCAGCCCAGGGTCCTACCTGTGGGTCAGAGAGGCGGGAGATGTCGGGGTAAAGGTAGAACTTGATTCCCTCGGAAGCTCCAGGTAATGTCACCCCCCGGATCAGGAGGATCATCAGCATGATGTAGGGGAACGTGGCTGTCACATACACAACCTGTGCGAGGAAACACACATCACAACAGGATTTTCTTCCAGCTGCAGCAAAATCACCTTATTTCCACTGCAGGAAAAGTGCTTCAGATGCCTTTGTGCAAGTGATTTTTGTCCTCCAACAAAAATCACTTGCACAAAGTGATTTTTATTATTATTCCCTTCTAAACTTATTCCCTTCTAAACTCTTTAGTTTTGTAGAGAGGTCAGTACTTTTTCCAAGAGATTGGGAAATTCTCTGTAAGTGTATTATTTCCAACCACAAGTACTCATTGTAACAAGTAGTTAATTTTACCTATTATAACATACAAGCAATGGATTCTCAGTCACTCCATAATTACTAAACTGATTAAACTCTTCAGACTGCTCTGCCTGTATGTCTGGGTTTCAGGAATAAACATTTCATCAAGCCCAAAGGTTAAATTCTATCCATACCTCCTTGAGATTTGATAGAGAACCCTTATCCTACAAAGAACCTTCAGGCAAAATTTCTGGGGTGCTGAACCCCAGCAATTTCTGTTTTCACAAATATGGCCACACTTTTTTTTTTTTTTTTCCCCTCCAGAAATCAGTTTGTTCTCTGCATGGGGAGCAACAGGAAACCTGCAAGAAATCACATTTTCCAAAGGAAAAACAGAGCAGAATTGGTCCTGTTTCACAATCCCAAACCTGAGAGCAGCACGTGGCTACTCAAACTCAGAAAATGATCAAATGATAAATTTCATGGAACTATCAATAATTTCTTTGTGTGACAACCACCTGAAATTTAACTCTCTATAATTGCATGTGGCCCTTTCCACCTGTGAGATGTTACTCTTACACCTGCCTTGCATCAGTCAAGATTAGTTAAGCTGCAACAATGGAAAAAATCATTTGGTGAAAAATGCAACCTCAAAAAATATGCATTTTAAACTCAGGAGTCCAACATCTGTCTCCTATGTAAGTGAAAGGGATACATCAAAGAATGGACCTGTGGAAGGATTCTCAGACATCTTTTTTTAATTAATGAACTGAAACTGGATTTTCAAACTGTTTAACCCCAAACATTAAATGATCTCATGTGCCTCATCAGGTACCCTCAAAAGTGGAGGAACTTGAATTTCCCAGGAAGTGGAGAGCACCACTCCATTCCTATAGGTCCCAAAAGCCTGAATTGATGAATTCCCAGGTCAGGACAATGCAAAATGGGAAGTTTTATCCCAGTGCTTACATTTGCTTACTCTTAGTGGGAATGCAAACTGCTATGACTGGCTAAGTTCAAATCGACCTTGTCTCTCCACATTTGGGTTTCAACTAAAAAAGGATCAGCAGCTAATGAGAATTTAAAAATAAACACATGGGATGGTCACGGCCCTGCTCTGAGCCTTAAATTAGGTGGAAAGGATGGAGCAGTCAGCTAATGGCTTTCATTTATTTAGTTCTTTGCCAGCTATTTTTCCTTCCTTTTTTTAAATCAAAAGTTGCATTTAACAGAGGGTAGTCAGCAGACACATCCATCTGATGGCACTGAAGTGCACCTGAATATCTGTAATACTTCCTTGCATTTCTTTCCTTCTCAGCACTGCTGTGCAGCACAGCCAGCGCTCCCTGCCCTGCACATCCCACACTGCCTGGAACATTCCACCTGGGCAAACGCTGTGATCTGGCAGAGGCAGATTCCTTCCCAGGCTGTGCTGGGAGGATTTCCTCTCTCACCTCCATCAAGGAAAAGCCAACACCATCCCATCTGTGCAGCCAGGAGAGGCCAGGGAAAGGGATCAGTGCAACCCCACGGCAGCAAGCCCTGCAGCCACAGCGTCCAAGGAATTTTTTGTCCATCAGGGCAGCTGTGCCCCAGCTTTAGAGGAACGAGGGCTCTCCCTGCTCTCTGCTTGCCGTGCAGAAAGGGGATAAAAATAAAGCACCACTGGCTCAGTATTCCTGGCAATAAACACCAATGCAGACACAAGGAAGCAGGAGTGGGAAAGGTGGAAGATCCCCTCTTCCCCATCCCGCTGGCACTGCTGATGATTGATCAGACAACTCGTGAGGCTGAAAAGCTCCGGCTTCTCTTTTACTTCAACAGGTGAGTGCACTGTTTTGGGACCGAGCCATTAATTCCCATTTTCTCCCCCTCCCCAGGAGCTCCTGAGGTGAGGCAGGATGGGGAATTTAGGAATCAGTGCCATTATTAGCATCATCATCATCATCACCACATCTGCCGGGCATTAAAAGTTTCCTGAATTGTTTTCTTTTCTTTCAACACATCGAACCTCTCTGAATATCAATGTGAACACAACTGTCTCTAATTACACCACATCCTGTTTTAATTGACTTTAATTGCTTGGTATGTTAATTTGCATCCCAATGCTCAAAATGCTTTTTTTAAACCCGTGTCAGAGCAATGCCAATGTTTAAGCAGTTGGAAACAAAATAAAAATTTCTGGCAGGAGAGTTTTTGCACCAAGTTTTCCTCTTACAATGTGGTTGAAAGAAAAATTTACGATGATATTCAGACATACATGTAGGTGGAAATGCACCCAACAACTCTGAACTATACTTGGGTGCTTAATTGAAAGTACACTGGAACCAAAGATCCTGAGAATGGATATTTTATTGACTGCCACGAGCTTTAAGTATCAAAGAATAGGAAATAAGCTGGGTACCAACTACTGGAAATTTAAATACCAAAACCTTAAAGAGGCTTAAATGTCACTCAAGGTTAATATATAGATTTTGAGGTACCTATGAAATGATTTCATGAGTGAGGCACCATAAAAATTTTGAGAACTAAGCTAGATTTCAGTTTCATCTTTTCATACCTAAATATCTGAACAGCACAAATATGTGCCTGTGGTCCAATCTGTCCCCAGGGACTGTTGGACTTCTTGTCCCGAACGAAAAGGTGTTTTTCTGAACACTCCAGGCAGATCATGCTGCAGGGTGAGGGGGATCTGGCTTTTGAGGATAAGCAGAAGAAATTCAGGATAACCCTGTTGAGAACAAGAAGGAAGATTTCCATGCACTAAACTGAGCCCATCCCATGGAAATCTCCAAGCCCCAAATCAGATTTCTTTGGCCAAAGCTCCTGCAGAGCACACCAGGCTGAGCTTCACACACTGCCTCACAGCAGCAGGAAGCAGTGAAGCTTCCTCCTTTGCTTGGCTCTTCCTGGGAACACATAACCAGAATTCCTGGACAAAACATGACTTGGAGGCCAGGAAGCTGATGGAATTCTCTCCTGCAAGCTGCAGTGTTCAAGCTTGTTTGCACTGTGATGAACAAACTGCATTTTATAAATGGGATAAAATGGATCTTGATGCTTCAGAAAATTCCTGGCTTGTTAATCCCTGTCCCCTAAAACCCTCTGATGCTCTACTGGGCTGTAAACACAAGAAATATCGATGCAGGAATTGCCAGAGATTTGCCAGAACTCGCTATTAAAGTGTTAATGGAATATCAGACCTGTCCCTGTGCCCTGCCCATTCTTATTTTTCACAGAGTGTTTTAAGCCTGGTGTAATTTAAATTTATTTATTTATTTATTTGAAACCATGACCATGGAGAACCAAAGTGAAACCACCAACTGTGCCCACACTGCACTGCACTCCTGTGTGGAGAAACTGCTCAGGAGCCAAAATTTCACTGAGTGATGGGAGAGGGAAAAGAGTAGTTTTTATCCAGGAGAAAATACTGGGACAAATATAGAAATATAATTATCATACCCCTGCCTGGTAACTCTGCTGTCTGCATAGAGACACCCAGGAACCACCAATATGGGCAGGATTTCCACCAAGATTTTTCAAATTGTCCCACAAGCCACAGTCAAACCAGACTTGGCCTCACTGATATTTGCCAGTCTCACCAATTCTGACTTCCTAGATGATACCAGCAGATGATAAACACAATAAAATATTTTCTTTTTCAACTGCCATGGGACAGTGTAAAATATTCCGTGCAGCATTGTTTGGATAAAAGGCTTTTTTTAATCTGACATCATCTACAGAGCCAAAAGTGACAAATTAAAAGAGAGATTTTCCACATTAATTGGATTTACAAGAAAAATGGTATAAAATGGTATAAAGGAATGACAGCTGATTCACAAGGTTTTTAAAAGCATGTCAAAATGGAGAAAACATTCGAGGTCCACCTACATTTCAAAGCTAAAATTTCATATGCAGAGAAAGAAGCGAAAGCAAAAACCCAACAGAACACCAAGTAAGTGGATTTGTATAATTGGGATGAGGGGAGGGGGTTAGAATCAGCAAAATGGCTGATTTTTCTATTTTCTCTGTGTGTCTCAGGGATTTATTCAGCATCATCTTCTGTTTGTCATCTCTGCTTATCCCCAGAGGGAATCTTGCTCCAGAATAATTCTGGTAAAGCATCCTTAACCAGATTGCCTACAGACTGCAGAATTCCTTCTAAATTCCCACTGAATCAGGTGTGAGCACAGACAGCTTCACTCTGAGCAGGAATAAATTCAGATCCCAACAGCCAAGAAAATTTAATGAGATTTGAGGACTGAGAAATAAGTAGCAAAGAGGAAAAGGTCATTGGGAATGAAAATTCAATGAGATGAGCCAGAACAGTGGGGCCAGGAGAGGACACTCAGTGAAAGGATGTGACAACCTGAGTGATCACAGGAAGCAAAAGATTCCACATGAAATAAGAACTGCAGAAAGGAAAAATTCCAGCCCCACATCACACTGAGGTCATTGCCTGGGACACAGAAAAGTCCCTACCTGGCAGAGCTGTGCAAGCCCCAGGTTTTTCCCACATGGTGGTGAGGGCAATAGATAAATAAATGAAAGTCTGAGCCCTGCTGGAATGGTTTCCTTCACAGTGAAATGAAAACTTTGCTCCAAAGTTCATTGAGTCAATTTAAAAAAAACACAAAAAACAAAGTGTTCTGTTTAATTTGGCATTCTTTTAAGTGAATGGGTGGAAGGGAGAACTCTCTTGAATGAAAAATGCGTTAACAAGCTAAAGTTGTTATTTAGAAGCATTAATCCCATGTTAAAAATGAGTGAAAAAACTTGTTTTCCATATTTTTTTGCAGCATGAATTATTTTCTACATTGGGTCTGACTTTATACAAGTTTTGCTGACTTTTCAGCAACTGCCAAATTCCATTTCAAATATCCTGTGTTCAAAAAACTGCCTGCCTGTAGTCAAAAGGTCCAAAAGAAAAGAGAAGTTAAGGTGGAAACCTGAACAAAAAGTGCTCCATTCGAAGCCCAGGGATGCAGCTAAAATTGGAAAACAATGAGAAAGCACCAAGGGCAGACAATATCCATGCACAGCAGCAGCTCATTTTCCCAGCTGAACTGAGTGAACAATTCCCTTCCATCACGAGCTGCTTCTCCCCATAAATATTCCTTAAGCAGCAGCAAGTTTTCTAAATATGTTTTATTTCCCAGCTAATGCCAACAGCTGGATTTGTTTCCAGCTCACCCAGGAGCATTCAAATCAAGATCTGTCTTCTTTCTGTTAAAATTGCTCTTCAGGCTTGGTGGTTCTTTTGATGAGGTCTACAGACCTCCCGCTTAATAAAAAAAAAAAAAAAAAAATTCGTGTACTGTCTAGAGCTAATGTAAAGATAAATTTCCTTATATTTGAGTAAAAATTCTCTAATTAGCAGCTCCTGCCCCAAAATATTCATTTGTAAGGTTACCAAGAACAGAATATGCAGACATATCCAAAAATCCCAATCATGGAGACCAGAACACACAGAAGTACCCATAGAAAATGTAAAACCAGTGAATTTTATCCCATTATTGCATCCATTTATGTGAGCACCTGCATTTAAACACTATAATAAATTAAACATAAATAAATAATAATGGCAAATAAGTTCATTAATAATAAATTATTAAGAATGAATAAAGAAATCATGGCAAATGCAGATAACCAGATTAATTCTTGATACGTGACAGCTTAATAATGACCTAATCAGTGACAAATAATGTGCCAACAGCTTCTAAAGAAGAGGGGGGGATCATAAATAATGGGCTGGGTCCTGAAAAAATGACTTTAAGTCACAGTTCCTATTATTTCAAGGATTCATTCCAGCCTGAATAGACCTGGTCAAGTTCCTAGTACCAAATTCACAGTAAAATTTACACATGGTACAAATCAGCTCAGATTTTGGTGACAGCTCTGAAGTATTTTTAAATGTCCACAAGTGAATCCACACTAAACAAGGATCAACCTGGACTAAAAACTGAGCGACTGTTGGAAATCTTTCATTAATGTTATTACATTTTTTCTGTCATTAATTACCAAAAAGAAAAGCATTTATCTATTTCAAAGATCAATATCTACAGTAAATACAACTCAGGAGCTCGGTGCCTCCTCCCAGTGCTTCCTCAGTCTCCAAATTTATATTTTCCACACTCAACATTAATCCTCCCCTTGCCAGCTGTTCTTAGAGGAGTTATGTTGATGAAAAAAGTGAAGGCTGCAGCAACTCTCACCACCAGCACCCCAAAAACCTGCTCTCCTTTTGCTGGGAAGTGTGTTCCTCACCTTGCTAATGTGCTGTTACCACAGTGCTCTTACAAAAATCCCAACAGTTGTAAACACAGCGTGCCCAAAATAACTCTGGGAAGCAGGGCAAGATCTGTGGTGCAATTTCTCAAAGGCAGAAAGTTGCAGAAAACCTTGAGCAAAACGAGCTCTACAATTTGGCAACAGACACCCAGTGGAAATACAACAGCAGATTTCCAGTGCTAAAGTCACGGTGTTATTGTCCCTGGCAGTGGAATGTGTTTTTTGGAGGTTTTTCTTTAAAAGCAGTGGATATTTTGGGGTTGGAGGGGCCCAGAAAAAATTATTGATGGAAGTTCATTATTTTTTCTCTTCCATTAATGGTAGAGATTAATGAACCAGTGAAATAACAGCAGTCATAAACCAAATAACTGCATCCTATAACTATATTCTGATTTTTTTGTTTAACATTCAAGGGCACAAAGAGGAAGAGCTGCCCTCTGGCTGTAGGGAA
This sequence comes from Phainopepla nitens, assembly GCA_013400175.1. Classification (NCBI taxonomy): domain Eukaryota; kingdom Metazoa; phylum Chordata; class Aves; order Passeriformes; family Bombycillidae; genus Phainopepla; species Phainopepla nitens. The sequence continues at coordinate 333,406 of VXBQ01012955.1, read as the reverse complement.
GGTCTGTGGTGGAATTCTCAAACGCTGAGAGTTGCAGAAAACCTTGAGCAAAATAAGCATCACGATTTGGCAACAGACACCCAGTGGAAATACAAGAGCAGATTTCCAGTGCTAAAGTCATGGCGTTATTGTCCCTGGCAGTGGAATGTGGTTTTTGGAGTTTTTTTCTTTAACAGCAGTGGATGTTTTTGGGGTTGGAGGGGTTTCTACCCGGAAAAAATTATTGATGGAAGTTTATTATTTTATCCCCAGCATTAATGGTAGTGATAAAGCAGCAAAATAACAGCATCCTGTACCTATAATCTGATCTTTTTTGTTTAACATTCAAAGGCACAAAGAGGAAGAGCTGACCTCTGGTTGTGGGCAGGGAGAGGAAGACTGCTGGGGAGGAAACAAATTTCAGCATTTTGTCTGAGCTCATCACTGCAAGCGAAGTGTTTATGTAGAACTCCCATCAAGGAGGGAATTTGCAGAGCCACAAATATCTCAGAATTAAAGACTGCTGTTTAATCAAGTAAAAGTCAAATTTAAAAATCAATCAGGAAGAATTTTAAATATAAATTAGGACTAATTAATCAACTGAGGGTTGGGGTTTTTTTTCCATTTTGTAAAGGTCTTTAAAATGTACAAGCTTTTATAAAACAAAGCTGTTCCTTTCCAGAACCTTCTAGGATTTTCAGACCTCTCAATGCCATCTAGTTTACCTTCACAGACAAACCAGATACTGAGTTACATATAAACCTAGAAGTTTACCTTTTGCTTTAAAAAAAAAATGTAATATGGAATGACTATTCCTCATAGCAACCCAATTTCTGAGAAAATAATTCAGAATTATCCCACAGTAGCACCTGAACTTCCAGTTGTGTAATTGATTGTACACAGGCAGAAACAGAGGCTCAATAAGGCACTACATGAGTTGGAATTTGTACTTATTCTAGACAGACCTTCCAGTCCTGCCCCATCCTAAAAATGTTGAACATTCAAGCAGAGAGAGATGCAAAGGTCAGAACGGGGCAGGAGTGATTTTTCCTGTCACTCCAAAATGTGCAAGATCTTAAATGTGCATTGGAATGGAGTCAGTATTTTTGGCCAACCCCTTCTCCTGATTCAGGGTTTGTTTGCCTCTGGCTCCTCCTGGAGAACATGAAACTGGGTTTCCTGGAGGAGTGTTGTCCTCATGGAATTATTACATTCCCTTAAATGATTAGTTTCAGTGAATCAACATCTTCAGTAAAATCGGGATTTACCAGAGCATTCCTTATCATCTCCAGCTTAGATTCTTGCTGGATTTTCCTCACTTTTCTTTAAAAAAAAAAACCCTCATATAAACAAAAAACCAACAACACAAAAACGCACTCAAATGAGCATCATCACTGAGGTAAAAAAAAAAAAAGCTGGATGAAATGTGGGAAGTGGAAGCAATTCTATCACCAAAAGGATTATAGGGGAGGTTTTCTAGGTGGCCTCAAAAGGTAAAAGGTGCCAGGTGGAAAAGATCAATGTGTCAGCCAGACTCTGCTGTCACCCTACAGGCCTTGGCTGACTAAGAGGTAAGGAGAGAATTAGAAACTGTAGCCAGCATTTGAGAAGTCACCAAATAAATGCATAACATTTCAAATAATTGCAGATATTAAAAATATAAAACAATAATTCAATGGTAATAAGAATTTCCCCTGGAATTTAGCACCAAAACTAATCATAGGTGAGACTTTCTTTGAAAATTATTCTATCAGTCCTCCAAGCACTCCAGCAGGTTTGTTAGTGGCCATCTCTAAATCTGTCAGTCACTTCTGCAGTTTTCTGGGCACCACAGTGCTATTTAATGTTGTGCAGCAAATGCTGGGGAAAAAAAAAAAGATTTATAAACTGGTAGGCAAAGATATCCTGAGGCACACCCACACTTGTTCTTTCTTTTGATGATTTTTGTAATCATGAAACGGAAAGAAACGGGTCAGACCTCAGTGGGCCTGGGGCTGCAGCTCCCTCAGGAGGGGCAGGACAGGGCCAGCTCTGGTTTCTGCTCCCTGGGACAGGGACAGCACCCAGGGAATGGCTGGAGCTGGGCCAGGCAGGCTCAGGTATCAGGGAGAGGTTCCAGCCCAGAGGGTGCTGGCACTGCCCAGGCTCCCCAGGGAATGGGCACTGCCAGAGCTGCAGGAGCTGCCAGGGATGCCCAGGGTGGGGTTGCTGGGGTGTCTGTGCAGGGCCAGGGCTGGGTCCATGATCCCTGTGTGGGTCTCTCCTAACTCAGGATATTCCCTGATTCCATCAACTGCCTTGTCCCTTCCAACCAAAACCATTCTGTGATTCTATTGGGAAGTTCAGGACTTTTGTGGGAGAATAAAGAGCTCATATTGATGTGGGAAAAGGTGTGTTTGTGTGCCCCAGGGTGACAGCCCAGCTCCTGTCAGCCACTGAGGAACACGAGCTCTTATCTCCATGGTGACTGCTGGGAGATGGATGTACCATGAAGCATGTGCAATACTACTTGTGCATTAAGTATAATAACAAAAGTATAACAAACAGCCTCACCACCCAAACTAACAAGCATCCTTATCCTCCTGACCCTGATTCTCCACATTTCCCTTCCCTGTGGCGACTCCATCCCTCCTAATGCAGTTAGTCACACCTTGACTGAGGGCTTATTGCTCTGTAACTTCCCTTCTAAGCAGCCTCTCAATGCAGCTGCTAAATCACCTCAAGGCTGACTTGTAGGACACCAATCTGACACTGCTGCGATTAATTTGTGGGTTTGAGCAGATTTTCAGTGTGAGAAGAAAAGGTGACGTGATGCATAGAAAAAATGAGAGGGATCACACGATAAAAACCTTAGGCTGGAAGACAGGGTGGCTGAGGAGTGTGTGACTGCCACAGATTTATTTCTCTCTCTTAGGGAAAAGCTTTGATGCCTCAGCTCTCCCTTCATGCCCTCAGCCCAGGAGAGATGGCTGAGTGGCTGCCTTGAGGATGTAAAGGGTCTCTCCCTGGGGAGCAGAGACCCCTCCCTGTGCTCATCCCACACTTGGAACACTGAGACTCCAACCTCAGCAAGGCACTCCGAGAGCAAGGGACACACAAACCAAAGCACAAAAATCCTCACTGACCTCAACCACTGTAATCCTGCCAAACATATTTTATACCCACAGGAAGAGCCCAGAGTTCTTTATCACAGTTAATTAAGCCTTACACTTTCTACAATACAACTATCTACTAATTGTCTCAAGTGTCTACTTTCCATGACACAATCAAGCTTACACAGATGGTTTGAGGATCTTCCTTTCTTTTTTGAAGCACACAAGTTTTTCCTAGCAGCAAGAGTGAATAGCAGGTGCACAGCAGCCTGCTCCCTCCTGGGGATGTGGTTTAGTTACCAGCCCAGCACCAGCAGCTGCCTGAAGCTGCCTTTGTTGCTCGTGAGGCAATTTATTTCACTAAGCTTTGCCATTCCTGGGAGTGAGTTTGGATCTGAGCCACGGGAGCTGACACGGGGGTGGGATACAGGACTCAAGTTTGTAAATCTCACAAGAACAGCCTTGTAAACAAAACTTGTATTACAAAGACATCTTCACATTGTAGAGAAAGCCAGAAATCTGGGCTTTGCTGGCTGCAGAAAGCAGAGACTGCCTTCCCACTGGCAGGAATTTGGTTTAATATAACCTTGGCATACGGGGTCATGGGGATGGATGCCTAAAATTGCAATTAAGGAGCCAGTCTTGAAGCTGGATAGATTAGCAGGAGCTGAGGACAAACTACCTATGTGATAGTAGGGGACTGTAGCTATTCTGTTTCATGGGAAGAAATATGAAATTGGAGCAGCATTAGGAAAGTTAGAGCTATTAATGTTTGTGTATCCAAACCATGGGACCCTGCGTGTTCCTGCAGAAGAAAAGGTGCAAATAATATTCCAAACACACAAAGCAAGACTCCAGAGAGGCAATATTCATTGCCATTTCTGTGCAGAAATTCTGTGCACACAAAGAGAACAGGATGTGGCAGCCACATGGCTTTGGGAAACGCAGCTTTGGAAACCCTTCAGTTGTAAATCCCAGCCAGCAGAAGGGCCATGCACCTGAAGGAATTATATTTTAGCCCTGACACGTGCATCAGCAGTGATAATAAACAGGAAATGTGATATTTGGGGTCCTGTTGGATGCTGTGCTGCGGGGAATCGTTCACTGATTACAGGGAGGGAGGGAAGGGAATGGGTAAGGAAGGGCAGGTTCTGTGAGAGAAGTGAGCCAAGAAGAGATCAAATAGGGATAAATGATTGGAACTGCCACATTTCTAAAGTCTCTTGGTTGGGTCAGTGTAATTTTGATAATGAGCTAAAAGTTCCTGGTAAGCTCAAGGGAAAAATGAATTTATTTGTTGCCTTTAGCCAATCAGTGCATTTTCCCCTACAGAGACTGCTGTGTTAATCTATGCCTTTGGCCTTCCCTGTAATTTTGCAGCAATTTTCCCTGCATTGCCACAGCAAATATCACAGCTGGCCTTCCACCCTCTGCTTCTCCCTACCCCTCGTCCTTTTCAAACTTTAAGTTCACAGAGCAGGTGATTTCTCTGCCCAAAACCTCTCACAACTTCATGCGTCCTGAGCTGTCCCTCAGTGCACTGAAACACTTTTCACTCTCTTCAGCTGTGTACTTAGATCCACCCTAAATATTCATGTAAAAGTGGGTTTCCCCCGTAAGGTGCAGCTGGGAGGGACTGAGATCATGAAAACACGATTTTGATTGAAGTTTCCTGTATGATACCTTCCCCAGCTGTCAAACAGAAGGTCAGGAAAACCATGGAGAAGCAGAAAAAAAATCTATTTTTTTTTAACCAACCTGAGGTGTCCTTAAATGCTCAGAGCACAGGAGAGTGGAAAAATAAATAGTTTTGAAACCTCCCACAGAGGAGGCGGAGAGCAGGAACTCTGCATGCATCTCATGAATGTTCTACTTTCCCCCTTTGAATACAGAGATCAGCCTTGGCCACAGTTAAAGCCTCACCATGAAGGGCCATTCTTTGCTGTTACTTCAGCCTAAAACAAAAGACACTTCAGGAGATACAATCCTTGCTGCCCAGTTCCTTTTCCTGGGCTCCTACAATGGGCCCTAGGTTTTTTTGTTGTTGTTGTTGTTGTTTTTTCCTTCCACACATCTTTCTCTTATTTTTTTTGTTTCTGTCCTTTTGCTCCTTCTTTCTGCCTCATTGAATCCATTAAGGCCTTTAGATGGGCTGCTATTGAGAAATAAATTTTCTTTGGGACTAGTGACTGAGTCTTAACTGCTGGCAAGCAAGGCTTAACTCCTGAGGGGAGGGAAAATGATGGGTAAAATATATGAAAAACCCATCTCTGAGTCTGGGCTCTTCGAACACACTGGATACCTTGCAATGCCTTGCTCCTCAAGGAAAAGGAATAACCTAACCCCAGAAATTTCCCCACTTCTCTCATGCATTAATCTTGACACTGGGTTCTTTCTGCTTGTATTTTCCAGCATATCAATATATTCTCTTGTTTTAGGTCCATATGCCAATGATTTTTTGCACAGCTGGAAATTACAAGGCTTCAAGAGAAGCCTCTGACCTCAAGGGAAGCACTGCTATGAGAGAGGTCCTCAATTAACACAAAATTGCCTCCAGTGAGAAATATTAGCATTGCTCAGGCCTGCTCATGGAGTGGCAAATTATTGCAAAGCCACCAAAGCCCGATTCAAACCAAGAGAGCTGAAATTCACCTCAGAACCAGGACAAAAAGCCTTGGGAAGAAAGGATGAAACCTTCGAAGTTCTGAGGGTGACATAAGCCATTCACAAAATATAAAGTTATATGAGCTGGAATTGTGGGGGGGGGGGTAAAAAAATAATTTATTTTTATTTTATTATCTGGTTAATGAGGTTTTCTGGGGATGTACAGTGAAACATCTATGAACCATCATTCCCTGCCCTGCAAATGCAGGTGGAGGAGGGAGCAGAATTATAAAAACAGAGCTAAGGGGGGAATATTTGGAGTTCAATAGTGAGAGGTGACACCACACACAGCAGCACCTGGGAGATCCCATTTTTCATTTTAAATTGTTCCAAAACATTCTGGGCATTTTTCATTTTCCTCAACAGCAAAATGGAAAATAAATTGTTAACTAAAGTTAACTACAGTTGCAAGCTTTATTTTATATATTTATTTTAGCAGTGCATAGTGTAGAGTTTAATTTGTTGGAATAAACTCCCAACAGATCAGGGGTCTATTTTATATTGAATTATTCAGAACTGCAGCCTGGGACAAGTTGTCCTCAAAAGCATTATAAAATGAAAGAAACCTGGGCTTTCTACCTTTAGTTATATCTTGTTAAAATGTGAGTGTGGATTAAGGATATTTTAGTACATTTCCTTGGCCACCTCAATTGTTCATTATAAATGGTCCAGTTTTCAGTGACTGTTTCCCACCCCTCACATTCACAGATTAACAATAATGTCAAAACTCCTTTTCAGGACATTTTTCTGTTATGGTTAATAGGATTCTATGTCAAGATGTCCCAGCAAACAGGCTGTACCTGTTCTCTTTCACCTCTGTTTTTTTGACAGATATAATTAACGTAGACTTCCCAAAATTTCCTGACACTTAACTGGCCCTTCACTGCCTTCAGCTCAGCAAATCAAAGCGATCAGTGGCACTAATTAACAAGTGAGGAACAGTGCAGCATTGCAAAGGACACCAGCTGTGCAGTCAGAAAATGAATTTCAGAGAATCACACAATAATTAAGGCTGGAAAAGACCAACCCTTAACCCAGCTCTGCCAAAGCCACCACTGTCCCCAAGTGCCACATCCACGTGTCCTTTGAACACTTCCAGGGATGGCGATTAAACCACTGCCCTGGGAGCCTCTTCCTGATCACCTTTTCAGGGAAAAATTTTTTTCTAATACCCAACTTAAACCTGCTGCAATCTGAGGCCATCTCCTCTCATCCTGTCCCTTGTTCCTGGGAGCAGAGCCTGACCCCACCTGCCTGCACCCTCCTGTCAGATAATTTTACAGAGCAGCAAAGTCCTCCTTGAGCCTCCTTTTCTCCAGGCTGGACATCCCCAGATCCCTCATGAAGTTCATCTTAAACCCCTCAGACTGATCACAGCTTCAAATGCACTCAGCAACCCCTACAGGACTCTGCTCTAAGTTTTGTATGTAAAGGTTAAATTAAATGCTCAAACCATGAAATGTCTGAGGGTCTGAATGGAATCTAACTTATTTTCCTAAGGGTAACTTTTAGAGAACATTACAGGTTAAGGCCATAGGCACAATCACAGGAAAAAGAGAAAAAATCAATAGCAAAAAAAGAGTAAAAGAAGAAATGATGCCCTCATTTGCACGTATTCAACCCAAAATCCTGCTTCTTGTGGTAGCTACATTAGCAGAGTTGCTCCTTTGAGAAAATAAAGTTCTCTGCCTTGCTCTGGTGTTTGTGACTTTTCCAGTGGGGTTGTGGTAGAAAGTGAAACACTTTGATGAACAACGGAGGTGACAAGGACGGTATCAGAGCCCCTCACCCTTTTATGTTTGTATTCAACAACTACACCACCAAGAAATCTTGCCAGGTCATTTCTAAGGGTTTACAGCGATGAGCTGCAAACTGAGCACTGTCCTTTTCGAGATGCAGTGATATCCAGTGATAAATCAGGTGAAAAGCTATAAAGGAGATCCTGTGCAATCATGAATCTGTTAGTTTAGATTTTGACTCACGGGATTATTTAATCAAGTATCTTAGCGCATGTTTACGTAGACACAGCTTTTTCTTGTGTAGCACAGCAAATCCTCCCAGCAGAGCTCTGGGGGCTGTGGTTAACAGAGCATCTGCAGAGTGGAGAGGGGTACAAAGTGACAGACAGAGCCACAGCAACGTCTCAAGCTTGGTGAGAAAGTGCAAGACATTTACAGATTGGATTATGACCTGGAAAACCAAGCAGATTTATTTTAGAGCAGCAGCTTTTAGGTGTAACGTGCCAGCATCTTGGTTCTGGCTCTAAAACATCCCTGCTTCCAGCTCTCACCATCACCCCCTGGATTTACGAGCCTCTGCTCCTGGGGCAGCTCTAAAATCCATCAAATGGAGAGGCAGCTTAAATTCAACTCCTTCTAACAGCAGCATGAAGTGGAATTTCAGGGAACTGAGCACAGAGAGAGAAAAATGATCAAAAGACCCAGAAGTCAGAATCAGACAGAATAATATTCAGTGATTATGGTATGTAGAGTGGTTCCAGAAAATGCTGAAGAATGGATTCCTGTGAGATTTTTCTCTCTTGCAGCTGGTTCTGCACAATGAGAAGGATTTCTAATCATTTATTAACCAGTAACTAGTGGAGAAGTAAAAATCACTGCACAAGAAGTATTTGAGTTTAGCTCTGGCAAAAGAATATTTTCATGATGTTAACAAGAACCCGTTCAAAAAGACCCAAAAAATATGAGATTTGATGTCAGTGCTCATACAATCAGAGTGATATTCTAATACTCAATAAAATCCTAGAGGAAGAATATTCTTTTAACACTTCTCATCAGAAAATGCTGGCTTGGTGTTGAGTCATAACATGACAAAACCTCATCTACAGTTTAATTAATGTGCTGTGGGTGGGGTAAAATGTTCTAATATCAATAAATTCAAAATGGTAGCAAGACTGTGGGGAGTTTTAATACTTTGGATTCAACTTCTCCTCAGCTACAGCACAAAATTCTGAAGCACATCAATGCTGATTAGCTCTCATTCCCACTCAAGAAAGCTGGCAGGAAAGCTGGATTACTTTTTAACTTGAATCTATTAATTTAGATTATTAATACAGAAGTCTTTTCAAATCAATAATTGGAGACACTCCAACCCATGCTCCGTAGTGACACAAATGATACAAAAATGGGCTTTGATCTGGGCTGAATAACAGAAATGTAACAAGATAATAAAAAAGAAATAATTTATTAACAAAATTAAATATTGTAATGAACAACATGTAGGAAATAATTGATTAATGGAGGGAAATTAAGCATTGGAAGAGGCTTTCCCAAGACATGAGCAATCCCTGTCCTTGTGGTTTTTAGGATGCAGCCAAACACCAAGACCACAGTTCCAAGTTCAGTGTTGTCCTTCCTTAACCAAGAAGTTTCACCAGAGACATTCCAAGGTCCCTCCCAACCTTTACAATTTTCTAACTCCAAGTCCCTGCCAGGGTTTTAGACCAGGGGTATCAGCACAAGACAGGGATGTGTTGATGGACCCAAAAATTTAGAAAGAGCAGGAAAGAAGACTTAAAATGCTTTTCTATCACGTTGAGTCCAGCAGGCTCCTCCCTTCAAAAGGAATTGGGCAGAAGTTGCAGCAAGATATGACTGATCTCAGTGGAATGCTTTGTTTGCAAAAGCTCTCATGAAAATAAAAAATAAAAAGGAAAATATTAGGGTTACTGCCTTCAGCAAATAATTAGGGAAAAATACATTGGCAGATACTGGTGTTGCTCTCTCAGAGTTTAAAGCACAAGGACATTTAGTTAAGTTAACAAATGAATAATCAGGATCCGTAAAAGAATGGGTTCCCTTCTCCCTGAAGATTTCATTAATAAAATAGGAGATCAAAAAATTAGGAAGATTCAGCAGCTCTATGTACAGTATAGAAAAACTCAGAATTGTCATAACCAGAAATCAAAAGTATTTTGGAAAACTCGGATACTGAACCAAATCTAATGATCAGAACCTGGAATGATAATTTAAATGTTAAAAAAATTAACCTTCTTCAGTCTTCTAGATAGTTCTTACCTCATCTTTGGAAGCATTTGATCTCAGCTACTGAAAACTCCTCTCCCTGATATGGAGAGCAGACACTATCAAGCAAGTTTCAAAATACACATCAAATTATGCTAACATGGCACTGGTATGTTTTTCTCCTTCTGATTTTGAGTTTCTCATTGAAAGATCCTGCATTTTGTATATCTGCAACATTTAAAATGTGAAAGCTGGCACACAAACATCTTCAGATCCAAGACTGGATAATCCAGGGCAAGAAAACTTGAATAATTAAGGACAAGAACCTCTGAAGGGGCACAAATCTATTTCCCCTGAAAGCTGCCAGAATCACCTGGATTTAGCCTGCTCTTTCACATCTGTTGGAATGGAAAATGGAAATGCTTTGTGAGAAAGTGATGAATTTCAAGAACAGTAATGGAAAAGTTTGGAACATCCTGTTAACAGTGTAATAAGCCCTTCCTCTGGAGTTAAACTTTATGTTAGTCTTAATATATTTAATATCCTGAAATATTAAATATTCAAAATCTGTGGTAGTGCTGGCTGGAGAATGATGGGGTTATTTCATAACAGCTTTTAAGGCTTGGATTCTTTTTTCACCATGCATTAGAATGCAGAGTAAAAAAGAGCAAAAGGGTGAACCAACCTCCTGAATATTTCACAGAGCACAAGGGTGTGGAGAGGAAGTCTCTCCTCACCTCCTCCATCTCACCTCTGTTTCCCCTGTCCTCTTTCTCTCCACTATCCTGTCCCACAGACACCTCCCTTGGAAAAAGCTTCAAAGGTGATAAAACTTTCAGAAGTTTTTTGCTTTGAATAAATGCATTTTTTCATTGAAATTATTCCATCCAATTAAAGTATGTCATAAATTTAACAGACTGTTATGTTATTATAGTAAAAAATCCAGAAGTCAATTTTAAATGTTTCCTGGAAATGAGCATATAATAAATTCAATTTAATGGGAAGGCTTATGGATGAGCTCAAATATGAATTTTAGAAATGACATTATATTTGAAATAGAAACTTCAGCCCAAAATTCTGCTACATCATTTATATTTCAGAACATTTAATCCCTTTGTAGCACCCCCAGCACCTGAGTTCTGAAAGGCAGTGCCATGGACCAGATTTCCAGAGATTAGGCTGGAAAAAGTGGCAAGTGGAAGAAGATTGAATGAACAGTAAATTAATAAATTAATAAACAGTAAATTTATGCCCAGGGAAATACCCTGCACTGCAGAAACAGAGCTGGACAAAGAAATTATCAATATTGACTAGGACAGATCCTTCCTGAGAGCCACGGACCCTCTGGAAAGGCAGATTCATGGGATACCACAGGGTCCCCTGAGAAATGTGGGAATTTACCGGTCCTGAGGAATTCCTCAGCATTCTAGAAATAGAATAGCTGTTCATAGCAAACTGATTTAAATGGTGCAAATATATCATGAGTCTGCCTCTTACAGAATCCTGATCTAAATGTTTTAAGCTTGAGACCTATAAAGCAGAATATTAGGTATTAATTCCCTTTTCTTCCCACTTCTGTTGCAAGACTTGAAGTTATTTCTGCTTTTTGAAAAGTTTATCATCCCATTTCAAGTGCCCAAGACAGGCTGTTCTTTCCCAGGCTGACCGCATCAGAGAGGTGGTGATCAAAATCACACTGAAATAAAATTAATTTATTCCACCTACCTAAAGCTGAGGGTTTAGCTAAGCTACCAGAAAAGGAAAAAAAAAAAAAGGTCAGATAGGTTATCCACCTTGAAAGCAGAAGATCTGCTTCTGGGAAAATGGCATAAACTGAAAGAGTGGAGGAACAATAAAATCCTGCATGTAAACTCCAGAAATGTAAAATAAATTGTTGCAGTGCACTCCTTAATGACCGGGTGGCCAAGTTAAGAAAGGATATGAGTTTCTCTTTGTCTCTCTCTTAAAAGGTGAAAAGCTAGAATTTTCCTTCCCAATTTGGATGCATGCTAATACAAAGACCCCTTATAAGACCTTCTGGACTTCACCTTAGACCTAAAGCTATTTGGTTGGACTAATGCTAAAAGTCCTGCCTNTTCAAGTGCCCAAGACAGGCTGTTCTTTCCCAGGCTGACCGCATCAGAGAGGTGGTGATCAAAATCACACTGAAATAAAATTAATTTATTCCACCTACCTAAAGCTGAGGGTTTAGCTAAGCTACCAGAAAAGGAAAAAAAAAAAAGGTCAGATAGGTTATCCACCTTGAAAGCAGAAGATCTGCTTCTGGGAAAATGGCATAAACTGAAAGAGTGGAGGAACAATAAAATCCTGCATGTAAACTCCAGAAATGTAAAATAAATTGTTGCAGTGCACTCCTTAATGACCGGGTGGCCAAGTTAAGAAAGGATATGAGTTTCTCTTTGTCTCTCTCTTAAAAGGTGAAAAGCTAGAATTTTCCTTCCCAATTTGGATGCATGCTAATACAAAGACCCCTTATAAGACCTTCTGGACTTCACCTTAGACCTAAAGCTATTTGGTTGGACTAATGCTAAAAGTCCTGCCTGAGCAATTACCACTAAAAGCATTTAACAAAGGAACCTCATGGCATGCATTTTTGGGGTGCTTTAGCAGAGACAAGGATCTCCTTGCCTCCAGCACAGTTTTTCTCAGTAGAGTTTGTTATTTTTGTCGTTAATAAAACTTCTTCTGTTTCCCACACTGCCTTAGATGCCATCTCACTAATTTTTATGCCATTAGGGATTGCTGGAAAAAACCCAAAAGTGATAAAACTCTCTGAGAGCTCCTAACACCTGGCTGGAAGAGTATTTTATCAATAAATCCTTTCTAAAGTCCCTTCAGCCCTTCTGCTGTTTCTGTGGGTGCGTTTGGCCCAGCCTCGCGTGCGCGTACACGCGTGCAGCCATGCAGCTTTTCCCTGCGCCCCTGGGGCACGTTAAACCATGCTAGAATACACTTCCATCCTCAGACATTCCTTCTGATGCAGAAAAAAACATGAATTTTCCTCAGTTTCACTTCTTCCCTGGCAGCTGCAGCCCCCCAGACAGCTCCAAAGCTGTTCCGGAATGCGCGCGTCAGAGACGTGAGGACGTTTATCCTGTCATTCCCTGGGATCGCTTTGGCTTCTCCACTTTCCTCTCTTCAGGGTTTTTCCCCTCCTCTAAATGCATTCTCATCCCTATCCCTGGAGAATGTTTCCCAGCATTTTCCCTGCAGTGACTCAAGAGAAGTGGGGCTGCAGAGGTCTCTGTGTGTGTGTGTGTGCAAATATCTGAATGGGACATGCAGCACCGGCTTGGGTGGCACAGTTGGCAAACACATCCCGAATCAGCAATCAGGAGCAGCCAAAATGTTGATAATGTGAAAGATGTGTGCAGCTGGCACAGCTGAAAAACTTCAATCCGGTGTTTTCTAAATTTCAAAAATCCATTACATTTCAAATATTTAATTTATAAACGGAGAGGTCACTAAAACAGAAACAAAAAAAAAACCCCAACCACAACCCAAACTGTGTGAGAAACAACTGAAAATTAAATGTTTCAACGCACCAATTTTGTTCCTGGTTTCCTTTAGTTCCAACATGGGAAACCAGGGCTTTTTTAGATCTCCCTCCAGACCTGGGGCTCTTTTCCTCTCTCAGTGTAGTTGATTATTCATAGATTCTGCTCTGAGCTTGTCTGATACCACTCCAGAGGCAGCTTCTCCCTCATCCCATGGCTCCCTCTCCCTGCTCCCAGGATTAAATGGCATTCACTCAAAAAGTGCTAAATATTTTTATTTTTCCCCGTAATGTGCCCATCTGGGTCCCTCTCTGAGTGCTTTCATTATTTCTGCTCTTGGTGTTCAATCTCTATTTCTAAATTCTCTTTTTATGTGCATTGAAACTCTCAGGGACTCTTTTGTGGGACTGAGAGTTTCGACTCCTTACAGTTTGGAGTAAAATCTAAATTTTGCAGAATTAGTGCACAGAAATCAAGATAACCTGGTTTCAGAGTTCAAGGACTGGCCAGTAAAGCTCATTGCTAAATTAACAAAAATAAAACAAAACCACCCAGCCTCACCTAACAGAATTAGGGAAAAAGCAAATCACGAAACCAAAAAGAACAAAAAAAAATGCAAACAACTCTTAATTACACTTAATTTTGCTATTTTTACATCCCCTCAAGTGCAGTTCCTCATGCATGTGAAATTCTCCTGTTTGGATAGAAATAAATACTCATGCCAGCACAGGACACATCACACTGAAGCTGCTGCACGGAATTTCAGGCTCACCTTTCCAGTGGATTTGGTTCCTTTCCAGATGCAGAAATAGCAAATAGTCCAGGCAGCCAGGAGGCACAGGGCGAGCTCCCAGCGCAGGTTCCCAATGTGCTCAATCCCATCGGAAATTGCCAGCACCAAACCAGGGCCAGGGGAAAAAAAGGGGGAAAAAATTATAATATTGAGCTAAAACAGCACTACATGTGAAATACTGGGATAAAACTAAATAAATTGCATGATCATATTGAAGAAAACCGCATTCCATGTGAAACACTGGGGTAGAACTGAATTAATTACAAAAAAAAATTAGAATTTTGGGCTAAAACAGCACTACATGTGAAATGCTGGGAAAAAACTAAATTAATTACATGGTAATACTGAAGGAAAAAGCATTGCATGTGAAATACTGGGATAGAACTGAATTAATTACAAAATAAAAATAATATTGATCTAAAACAGCTCTACATGTGAAATATTGGGACAAAACGAAATTAATTACAAAAAAAGATGATAATATTGAAGAAAACAGTATTATATCAGAAATACTGGGATAGAACTGAATTAATTACCAAAAAAAATTAGAATATTGGGCTAAAACAGCACTACATGTGAAATACCAGGATAAAACTAAATTAATTACATGATAATATTGAAGGAAACAGCATTGCATACGAAATACTGGGAGAGAACTGAATTAATTACCAAAAAAATATGATAACATTGAAGAAAACCATCACTACATATGAAAAACCAGGATAAAATTGAATTCATTTAATTCCATTATGAAATTCCATTTCATTCCATTCCATATCAGAAATACTGGGATAAAACTGAGTTAATTGCAAAAAAAATTATAATATTGAGCTAAAATAGTACTACTTGTGAAATACTGGGATAAAAATTAATTAATTACATGATAATATTGAAGGAAATAGCAGTACATGTGACATACTGGGATAAAACTAAAATACTTACAAAACAAGATGATAATCTTGAAGAAAACAACATTGCATATGAAAAACCAGGATAAAATTGAATTAATTGCAAAAAAATTATAATGTTGGGCTAAAACAGCATTACATGTGAAATACGGGGATAAAACTAAATTAATTACAAAAAAAAAATATAATATTGAAGAAAACCAGGATTATTTGTGAAACAATGGGTTAAAACCAAATTATTTGATTCAAGGACTCCTCATCACTCACTAGTTAAAATACCTCATGCTAAGGTAGAAAGGAAGACAAAAGAAAAAACCAGAATATTCTCAGTATTTCGTATCTGGTTATAGATGAACAAATGTTTCAGTTTGATTTGTTTTCCTCAAAAAATTTCTAACCTTTATTTTTACCTGTTAACCTTAATTTTCATCAATTTCCTTTTGTAACTGGATCTATAACATTAAAATATTTCTTTTCAAAACCTCAACGTTTTGAAGCAACTTAAAGCAACAGATGCACACATAAGGATTTTCACATAAAAGTTTTTAACACTCAATCTGAAACCACCTTGAGCAGAAATTTCTCTGAAATCTGTATTTCAAGTTAATTTAACTATAAATTATTACGACTTCAGACTTGTACTTCTCTCCCTCCACATTGTGAGTGAAAACAAATTAATTGATTTTCACTGGTTTCAATTGATTATATAATTAATGTCTACATAGGTATATACATAATTTAATTACAGCTTAGTAGAAAGGTTAAGTATTACATTTAAACCAAGGAAACTACAGTTAAATATATAAATTAATGCTTCCTTTTGTATTTGGTTCGGTTACTGTCCGAGGCAATAAATTCAGGGATGTAAAGTCTGATCCTGTAATTCCAGCCAATAAAATATAATAGTTAAAATACAGTTATAGTTAAAATATGATAGTTAAATTATATAGAATATTTGTATGAAAAATAGAATATTTATATGAACTCGAAATATTTCAATGAAATAAAATGAAAATCAAAAATTAAAAAAAGGAGGGATCTGCTCTGTGGCTGCTGTGCTGCAGCAGGTGAGGATGAAGGGAAATCCCTGTAGTGATGGAGTGGGAGGTTGGGGATGCCAACAGCTGGAGCCACCGAGG
The DNA here is from genome assembly GCA_013400175.1 of Phainopepla nitens. Lineage (NCBI taxonomy): Eukaryota > Metazoa > Chordata > Aves > Passeriformes > Bombycillidae > Phainopepla > Phainopepla nitens. Next base: position 317,333 of record VXBQ01012955.1, on the reverse strand, counting down.
GAAAATGGAAATATTGAACCACAGCCAGGTTTTCCAGGTGCCTGCACAGCTGCTGCAGCACCTGGGCAGCTTTCACCCCTCCAGAGCTGCAGCTGCTGCTCCTGATGGCTGCAGCTGTTATAAGTGCATATTATATTATTGGCTTTTTGCAAGGATTTAAATGAATGCTATATATAATGTTGGATAAAATGGTAATGGAAAAAAAAGAAGGGACAAGGGGCTTTTTGTTCATATAACTGATTCAAGGAATGGTAAGAGATAACAAGAAAATTCCTTGCATTCTTGGATCATCCTACCTAGACAGGATGGAAAACACCAGGAGCTCTGGTATCAATCACCCTGATCACCAACGAGCCAGGAAGAGGAATAACGGGAATAACGAACAGAGGATTTACAAGGGGGTGGTGCAGGTGGGGTAGGGGAACCCAAAAGAATGGTTTTGAATGATGCATGAGGGTTTATGAATATACAACAAGTCAATGCATTTAAAGAAATGTTTTCTGAGCTAGTCTGCCCTTCTTGGTGTAAAAAACAAGACACCCAGCTGTGTGTAACCCTTTGCTTCATTTCTGTCTCCCATTGTCTGTTTATTAAACCTTTTAAATTTTACCAGGAGAGTGAACTTCGTCTTTCACACAGCCACTCATAAAATGTGAGTTTAAAATTTCCTCTTTTGCTGGGGAATGACAGAATTAACAGGGGAAAGAAAAATCACAATTAAAACCCCAAGCCCCAGAGTTTATCTCCATATTTCTCAGGTAATAAAGATAGATCTTCCCAGTCAGAAAAAAAAGGGGGCAGGAAGTCAACACCAATTTTTTGAGTATTATCTGCTTAAGTGTAAAATTGCTGCCACCTCATCCACATTTCCTCCCCATCAAGGAATTGGCTTTATTCTTCAAATCTTTATTCTTCAAATCCTTCCTCTTCAAATCTACCAGCAGCTAACTTGGGAGAGAAGTATCCAGCCTGGAGCACCCTCAGTTAGCCAAGACCTGCAAAGTGCCTGAAGTTCTGCCATCAAAATGCATCCAGATGAAGAGAGGTGGCTTTTAATGAAGGGTTATTTTAATCAAGAGGAGGAAGGACATAATTGATACCTGCAAACAGCATCACTGAGATGTAATTACACAGAGAGGTGATGAAATACATCGTTAAATTCAAGTTCTTCTAAGCTGTTTGACAGGTGAACATGAAATTTTACCTAGGATATAGTCCACCACCCTGCTTACAAATTCTCATTCAAAAGCCAAATGAAGTTCTTGAATTCTTAGATCACCCGGAAGAGGAATTAATTGCAAGAGAACCGGGACAAAAATTGACGTAATATGATAAAAAAGGAATAAATAATATAGGGCAATAAATAATAAAAAGCCTTTTAAAATAGTACATTTTAAAGATCAAAACTGAGATAAAATATTTATGTTTAGGCCACAATAATAGTGAAATGGAAACTTTTCTCATTTAGCTATATTTTCACTGTAAAATAATAACGAAAAAAAATCCTTATGTTTTAGTCAAACTGGATTTTTTTATGGCTATTTGGATTTATGTACATGTGAGCCTAAACATGAGCAAGGATCTTTTTCCAAAATGGGTGTGCAAGTCACTTCAATTCCGACACTGCTCTTCCCTATCCACAAAACAACTTCATAAACAAATGTTCTCTTTCTTTCTCTCAAGATCGAAATATTTCACACACCAAAAGATGCCTTTGTCTCAAGAACATAATTTTTAATGAAGGCTTGGGATGAAGATTTTTAAAAGCTACCCATTCCTGGGAACAGAACATCAGAGCTCAGAGTTTTCTGGATGCTCTGGGAAGTCCCAAAAAGCAGAGACACCTCCTTTACCCAGCCAGGACTCTTGGCCTGATATTTTTGTGAGGCGTCACACAAAGCAAATGGCAAATTAATGGGCTCGCCACAATTAATTATCCCTGCGGGTCCTATTGAAAACAGACACGTGGTGCCAATCAACGGGAACTGTCAGCACCATAATGAGGATTTAATTACCCTCAAGCGCTGTAAATCGGTTTGGATTTCCTTTGTTCCAGCAGAACAAAGGGTTGGTGTTCCCTTGCAAAGGGAGCAGCAACAAGTCCAGAGGTGATAATTAAACTATAACACGAAATGTATGCCAAGAATGGATGCAAGGAGGGGAAAGTCCTACCCAAAGGCCAGCAGGGATTTCCTCAGCTCTCCCCAGAGCCAGATCCAAATTCTGCTGCTGGAACCATCTGAAACAGCAGCAGAGGATGAAGTTTGGGTAGGAGGGAGCAACCAGAATATGAAATTCTGCTCACAAACTCTCAGTTCGGTCATATCTACCCCTATTCTTCCATTATTCAACTGAAATAATGGGACAAGGGGAAGCATTTTGAAAATATGTGATTGTCCCCTGCGTCTGAGAAGTGAGGTTGATATTCAGGGGGCAGATCACAGCTCTGCTCCTCAGCACTGCAGCTTCTACCTAAAAGCTGCCATGACCTCGCAGAAGTCACTGACAACAACAAAAAAATATCGTGTTGCTTCCTCCAGGCCTTCCTCCTCTTCTGATACCTGCAAGAGCCCTGCACTGCCTTGTTCTCCTCAATTCTTCATGCACAGAATACAGAAACAAGCAGCAAAATCAGCGCTGAATGTGCTCCTCTCTGGTTTGAAAGAGCAAACATTTGAAAAGTTCTATAGTTTATCTATAGCTCAGCTGCTTTGCATCACACTTGGGTGAAAAGGAAAAAAGTAATTTGATCCTGTATATCAAGACTTGTTAAAGCTGAGCATCTTTAAAACCCTCTTAAATCAAATGAGCAATAACAGATATTTCACTGAAATGTCTTGACTCTCTCTCACTAGAATTCACTGCTGCCCCTTCTTTATTTGAAGAAATTATTATCAACAACATTCACTGATAGCTAAAAGCCCAAGAACCACTGTAGCTGGCAGTACAAGTGCAGGTAACCATTTGAATTACTCCAGAACATCAAATCCCTGCTTGGTACAAGCTAGTTTAAGCAGAATTTGCTGGCAACAACTTCAGGCTGTGTGAAAACTCTGTGAGAAAGATTTGTCCTGCACTGAAGACACAAATCATTAATTACTGTTGGATCTCATTGCAAACAGAAATTGATGAGAGTTTGAAAGCATTTATTGTAGGTATGGAGTTTGTTTTGCTGTTTGAGGGTGGTGTTGTTTTGTTGTATAAAAATTCTCAGCACTTCAGCCCCTTGAACCCACCCAGAGGCTGGGAGAGAAGCCAAGGGGGTGGTGGTATTTGAGCTCCAGGAGAAGAATACTGAGGGAAACAAACTCCACTGCCATGGCAGGGGGAGATTGGAATCAAAGGTTAATTCAGACCAGGGTGAGGTTTTAATTCAGTCATAGCAAAGTATTAATTCTCCACATGTCTTGTTTGTAAGTGGAATATTAAACCCCAGCCAGGGTGGATTTGTGGTGTCTCACATTGTGCTTGAAGGTTTCATTGCCTCTGGTCACACACACATAAATTGGTTGAATGTTAGTGAAGATTCTTACATTTCTTCCCGTAAATAACATAGAATAAAAGTGGTGAAAGTTCCAGGAATCTAATGAATAAAAGATAAATTTGGGTGGAATAACAGGGCACATCTCCAAAGGGTGGCTGTCAGAAATGCTGAGGTTTCGTCACAGGGGTCTGTGCAGTTGGGCTGAACAAAATCATGATAAAATGACTACAGCCTAAATTAATTCTACTTAGAGTAACAAATGTAAACCTGGATAAATCTCACTTGAACCTAAATACAAATGTGGATTAAAAAGAAAATAAAAAAATGGATGATCAGGAATATATAAAGAAAAAATTCAGCATATTTTCAGTACAGATAAAATAATAAGGAAGAAATTGGAGCTCATACAAGGACCTTGTGCTCCCCACATGCCAGGGACACCCAGTTGCCAAGGGTTACCTCTGTTCTCTCAACTCATCGCTGCACTTGCAAAATTTACACAAAATTTGTACAGATAAAATCCCTCTGGGAGATGATTCCACAAGTATTAGACACCTACTGAAAACTAATTTGTTTGAGAAAGTAGTAAAACACATTTCAATTTGGTGCCTCAGTGCATGTGAGAGGAAGAAGGGCCCCTCTGTTGCTGGGATTGCTGGCGAGGGGAATGTTAGGAGATAACTGAAAAGCAACCTCTCCACCCAAATTTGAAAACAAACATTCTGAAAGCTCACACACTATTTGCTGGCTATGGGAACGCTGGATTTTCCTGGGAAAAAGCATCTTTAATGAAGTTTGAGGAGCTGGACCAGGCTCTTGAATATAAAGAGGATTAACAGCTGCCAACACATTGCTGAAAGGAAAGTCCTGGGGTACTTCTTGCATTATTTCATGATTTGGGAAGCTGAAGAACAGCTCCAATCTATTTGAGGAAGGTCCCTTCATATTCCCACTTGGATTTGGAGCAGTTTCCAAGAAACTTTGCTTTAAAAAACCCAGCAACAAACAGCACCCAAACAGAGGAGCCTCTTGAGGTGCCTTGTCCATGGGGATGTGTCCAGCCAGGAGCTGCAGGGGCAAAGCTCCCTTTTACACCCTGGGCCAGGCTCTGCCCTCAGAGCATTCTGAGGGGCTGAAAGGACAACCAAACCTTGCTCCTGATCAGTGCCCCTTTACAGAGCCCTTTTTATTTTACATTTTGGTGCACTTATATCCCTGCAGTTGTCAAACTCAGCCCATATTTACCTTGTGAACCTCGTCCCTGAGCTCCTTGTTCAAAAATCATAGCACACCTGACGGCCAGTGCTGCACAAATTTCTCATCAGTTTAGGAGAAAAGGATTGATGTCTTCTAGACATCCTCTAGTTCTGCGTGCAAGTGAATTTAACTTTCTATCTAAAGACATTTCCTTAACTCACATCTTTCTTTCTTTGTCTCGTTGCACTTTATGCAATTAATATTCATTTATTTCTGTGAAAATCTATTGGTTTGAGTACCTAAATGCATTCAGGTATCCTGTGCAAATGCCTAATTTCTGACTCAGAAACTCGAGCAGATATCAGTGAATTCTGAAAACTGCAGGATTCCAATTCCATGCACCAGAATCCTCTGTGGATGCTTGAAGTGCCAGGAGCTTTCCCATGCCAAAATACCTGTCAGAAAGGTGAAACATTTCCCTGTGGCTGTCTAATCTAATTGCTGTCTCATTTGGGAGAGGCACCTCCATGCATCCAGACTGCATAACTCCAAGGTGGAAAAGAAACAGCTGAGAAGGAACAAGTTTTGAAAGAACCAGAGAACACAAAATGTTAAAGATTTGAGATATTCTCCACTGCCTTATCTACTTATAGAAGGAACAAGGAAAATTATACCAATAAACTTAAAAAATGCTTGCTGAATGCTAGATATAAAACTGTGAAACCAAAAGGCTGGCAGCTTACTTTGGGAAATTCTTGGATTTTTTTGCTTAAGATAAACATACTTTATACAGATCAAGGTAAAAAGAAAAAACTATCTTTCAATAAAATGAACATAAAGAGAGTGTTGTTAATTCTTCAGTCAATTCATTACTGCATTTCTTGTACTGGTTTGCAGAACTTCTCTTCTCCAGTGTGGTTCATTATCTTTTGACACTGAAAATGTAAAGAATGGTGCAATATTGTCTTAGAGAAGAGGTATAGAACATTCTGTGTCCTGGAAATATCAGGAAATAATGTTAAAGTGTTAAGCTTTAACACCTAAGTATCCTCTTCTATCCATTACAGGACTGTAAAATATAGCTGTCAAATCAGAGGCTTTTTGAGTTCCATTGCATAAACAAAGCAAAAAGTTAGATCACCTACCTCTGATGAGAGACTTGAGCAAAAATGTGTGGGAGACCTCTCCTTTTTCCAGGAGAAGAACACATACTTGAGCAGTGATAACCTTTCTGAGTTTTAGCTCCAGAGTAGCACAGAATCTTAGAATGCTTTGGGTTGGAAGGGACCTTAAAAATCACCAAGTTCCACCCCTGCCATGGCAGGGACCCCTCCCACTGTCCCAGGCTGCTCCAGCCCCAGTGTCCAGCCTGGCCTTGGGCACTGCCAGGGATCCAGGGGCAGCCCCAGCTGCTCTGGGCACCTGTGCCAGGGCCTGCCCACCCTCACAGGGAGGAATTTCTTCCCCATATCACATCTAACCCTGATCTCTTTCAGTTTGAAGCTATTCCCACTTTTCCTGGTACTCCATGCCCTTGTCCAAAGTCTCTCTCCATGTTTCCTGCAGCCCCTTCAGGCTCTGCAAGGCCACATTGAGGTCACTCCAAACTTTCTCTCCAGGTTGAACACTCCCAACTCTCCCAGCCTTTCCTCCCAGCAGAGCTGCTCCATCCCTCTCTGCTCCTCCTGGAGCCTCCCCTGGACTCTCTGCAGCAGCTCCAGGTCCCTCCTGTGCTGGCCCAGGGCTGGACACTGCTCCTGCATTACACAGAGCACACACTGGGAGTGGGAGAATTCAGCAGGACACCACTCAGGCTGCATTAAATTGGTTCTGACCTTACTTCCATCCAAATTCTGCAGCCTGGATTAGCAGGAGAGGAGCAGAGAAGCAGAGACACACTGGATACTGCTTGACTCTGCTTTGTCTTGCTGCCCTGAGGAGCAAGGTGACGTGGTGATGATATGGGCAAGAGTGGCACAGTGATGGCATCAACACCCCAGAGAGAGCAAATATCTGACAGAGAGAATGCCTTAAAAAGAAATTAGTCCTTTCAGATGTTTTTTCCCCCACTCTAGAGTCTGATATTTGGGAAACCAAACGCGGGCTGCTTGTGCCAGGTGTTTTCCCAGGGCAGAGGTGTGGTAATCACTGAAACACGTCCAGAACAAGCACAGCCACAACTGCAAAGTTAAACAAATCCCAGGGGGTTTCTTGCAGATTCAGTCACTAAAAGTGTTTAAAATCAAGAGACAGAGTCTAGATGCCAGACTCTCCCTGCAAGTCGATATGTGCTGACATTTTGGTTGCTCTGGAGTATCCAGAACAAGAGCTACAGGCTCTGTGGAGTGTCCAGAGCTCTCTTTTGAAGGTTTCATGGGAACTCTAGAATAGGAAATATACCCACAGGTTTCTAAAAGAGTAAAAATGCTCCTTGACAGATATTGCTGGACACTCCAACCATCAGTGCTCAAGGATTAGAAAGAAGTAATCCAGTTTTTAGAAGATAATCCATTGGTTATAGATTGAGAGAAATTTTTTGGAAATACTTTAAAGCATAAGACTTCATTTCTGGAAATCCACTTAATTCCATACTTGGCTTATTTCTCAAGGCAGCAAACAGACAACTCCCAGTGGTCACAAGAACCCCTCAGCTGGAGCATTATTCTGAAATATTTACTTCTTCCAGAAGATCCAGTGTGAATTACACATAACAGAATGAATCTTCCTGGCTGAGCCACATTTGCTGCTATCCAGCCTATTTCCTTCTCCTGAAATTCCTGCTAGGGTTGAATGTTCATTACCCGTTTCTACACACATCCAATTAAAAAGTGAAATTAGGCTTTCCTCTGCAGATTTTTCTCTGAAATTTCTAGTACAGCTTGCAAAAAATGAAATGAATGACACATTTCTTGTGTCAACCCCTGTCTCATTAAGTCAGTACAGGTCGTTTGACCATTCATGTACAAATACAGTATTTTTCATTTTTACACGTGTCTGTCTGTGTATCTCTCACACTGAGACAACGAGGGATAAACACAGAACATCCCATTCCTGACCTATTTTCCTCACCCCTCCTTCACTGAAGTCATGGCAACTTCTCCTTAACCAACCCCAAGGGTTAAATCCTATTAAATCACTTTTTCTGCTGTTCCACTCACCTCTGCTCTACAGTCTCTTTTCTCAGTATATCCAATGACTCCTTCAGGCTTTTTTTTGGGAATTTTCCCTCTTCTCCTCTCAGAAGAAGTCATCCAGCAACAAAAATCTCCCTTTTTATTCACCTTGAGTGGCATAAATTAGCTCAGCACACAGCACCAGCTGTGCAGTGAAAGCACCCAGAAGAAATGAAGCTGAGCTGATGCCTCTCAGAATTTGTGTGGAGCATTTTAGAAAACCTGTACAGTCACATTCAACTTTTCACTGTTAATTAAATGTTCATCAAATGAGAACTACTGAGCACAAAATATTGAGAACTACTGCATGATCTTGTACAACTGTCCTTCAACAGTGAGTTTTTGCCTACAAATTCATGTAATGAATGGTGATAAGCTCTTATCTCTTCCTCACAGAACAGGCCAAAAGAAAACCATTACCTGACTGGTGAAAAAATTCTAAAAATTAAAAAAAATTACTCCATCAACATATTTCTTATCTCACTGGCCTAAACTCGAGTCACAAAAAAACCACCTAAGACACGAAAAGGAGCAGGGGCACAAGGAGTAAAGGATAGCTTACAGCCCAAAAGGGAAAAAAGAAAGCTGCAAATGGACAGGAATCATTTTGGGAGGTCTCAACGCTTTGTCCACATTTGCAGCTCCTGAGTCTTCATAAAATATCACTCTGCTGTAGCACTGGAAATTACAGAATTATTAATTAAATCCAGATTAATTCTGCTGGATCAATTCTTCATTTATGAACTAAAACCCATGGACATCAGCTATGAAATAATGACAGAAGAGCTGTTGAAGGACTTGGGGGAGATCTCAGTTATTTTCTTGGCACCCAGCAGTCCCATATTGCTGTTCCAAGCATGCACTGATTGATGTTCTGGAGCCTTTCCAGGAATTCCAGTGCAATATTTAATGACTTTCCTCAGGAAGTCCTCCTGACACAGCAAAGCAATTTTGCTGCCATAGAAGAATATAGTGCAAAACAGTGAAATCTTTATTTTTTTTTTTTAAAGAAAAACTATGATTCTTTTGTTTTTCCAGGCTGTGCTCACTATAATTTTTGCACAGTAAAAACACCTCTGCTTTAAGCATTTAATTCCATTTAAAATCCCAAGCAACCACCCTTTCTGTTAACACCCTGAATCTACAAAGCCATATTTGGAAAATACACTTAAAAAGTGTCTGAACATTTGATTTTTCTCATGACGATATTTTTTCAAGAGCCAAAAATAGACAGAGGCTTGATGAATTGTATGGAAACCTGTCCTTTCCACAGTATCCATGCTGAGATAGTTAAAAACCAGAGGAACGTGATTCCCATTAAGAGATGTTTTCAGTTACTTGTGCATCTCTGAAATCCCCCTCACCAAAGCCCTTCACATTCCCAATTCAATTCCCCCAAGACAGGGAATAAATGTAATTTCTGACACATTCCTGGATGCTTGGAAATAAAAGTCTGCATTTACTTGGATATTTAAGGGATTGCAGAGGTATGAAAAAATATGGAAGAGTTCCATGTGATTTGCTGGCACATCCAGTCTTGCACAACTTTTTCCTGTGGTCAACCAGTAAAGAAAATAATTCCTGGAGTGGGCAACTTTGTCAAACATGGATGGGACTTTTCAGCTTGTCCCATGGGGAGCTACTGGAGGGGACTAATGGGTTTCAGGCAGAAATGCCACCAGAAAGTATCCTACTTTCAGTTTTCTAGAAGATTTAAAAGTTTGTGCAGACACTTCCTACTTTCAATTTTCCAAATTTAAAAGTTTGTGGAGACACTCCCTACTTTCAGTTTTCCAGAAGATTTAAAAGTTTGTGTAGACACTTTCAATTTTCTAGAAGATTTAAAAGTTTGTGTAGACATTTGTAGGAGACTGTACATAATAGCTCAGGAAAAAGGGGATGAGCTGGTTTTATAATTACATAAAACCAGATATAGCTGAAGGGAGGCCTTTTGATGAAGGGGTTTTGTACATCAATAAATTAAAAAAATCAAAACCCCCCCACAAAAAAACCCAGCAAACCAACAGGTGATGAGAAACCAATGAACCCCTGGCAAAGGCAGAAGAACCACTCCTGGTTATTTTGGCTCGTGCTGCTCCTGGCTGATTTAACCAAGCCCATCATGGCACAATTGAGGTTTTGCTATTTTACATCTTTTACTTTAATTTCACCCCTTCAAGCAAAATGTGCTTCTCTCATGTAATTTTTTCCCTACAACAGCAAAAAGTGCACATACAGATGTACAAATCTGTAAACACACATTCCTATATTAACCAGAATAATGAAAATGTCCTTATTGTTACAAAAAAAAAAAAGAGTTGCCATTTTGCCAGCAAATTTTTCAATTTGCCAGCAAAATTGGATCTCTAAGCCAGCAGCTTCTAAAGATCATGTTTTTAAGCACCTCGCTCAGTTTCTGTGCATGTTTACCTACCATTAGTAGCAATAATAGCATTTCTATAACTTTAACAATTGTGCAATTAAGGGATATTTTAAGTAGCTCACATATGACCTTTGCTACAAAAATTTAATTTCTGGTTTTAACACCACTGCAAGCCAAAACTTGATCGTATTTTAATAGAGGAACCAACCAAATGCTACAAATTCCCAAAGCAGAAAAAGTAGAAAGTCAGGAGAACTGGCAAACTTGAAGGTCATTTTTTCACCTCCATAGCAGAAGTGTTATTGTACAGCAGGAAATGTAAAAATCAAAAACCGTGGAAGTTCATTCACCTGGCTTAGGGTCTAGCCCTCAACAGAAGAAAAACTGGCAGCATTTTGACAGGAAATGTAAAAATTAAAAACCATGGAAGTTCATTCACCTGGCTTAGGGTCTAGCCCTCAACAGAAGAAAAACTGGCAGCATTTTGACAGGAAATGTAAAAATTAAAAACCATGGAAGTTCATTCACCTGGCTTAGGGTCCAGCCCTCAACAGAAGAAAAACTGGCAGCATTTTGACAGGAAATGTAAAAATTAAAAACCATGGAAGTTCATTCACCTGGCTTAGGGTCCAGCCCTTAATACAGGAAAAACAGGCAGCATTTTGACACTGGTCCCACTTGCTTTTTTCAGCTGAAGTCAAGCAAAGTCAGTGATCTTGAGGCAAGCCCAGATGGAGAGCTCACGAGGCTCCAAACAAAAAGCAGTTTTCACACGGCCCCTTATGAGCTGGGCAGCACGAGGGGGGTCTGGCACGATTTAATGTCCTACAAGACACCCCCAGAAGGGCTGGTTCGGGGTGCTGCTGGATCTCCTGAGCACTGCAGGGCCAGGCTCAGCCCACCCCTGACTTTTCAGCGTGCTGGGGATTAACCACAATGTGACTCCTGCACTCGTCTGCAGCCTGAATGAAACAGGAAAAACCTCTTTTTTGACTTTGCAAGGAAAGGGTTTGTGCCTTTTCCTTTTTGCTGAGAACAGCCCCTTTTCTTCTAGCCCAGACAAAACCAATGTTTTTTCTCACTAGGCTTTACTTGGAAACGCTGAAGATGTGTCACCCCCTCCAGAGAGTGACAGGCCAACAAGCAGAGCTCCTTTAACAGAGCACCAAGTTGTTGCTACACAGCCAATAAAAAAACCATTGAGGTGGAATCAGCCACAAAGACGTGGCTCCTCTTTCTGTCCAGCTCCCTTCCCAGGCATTGGAAAGCTCCAATTCCTGCCCGTGGTGACAGACTGGAGCAGCAGCCAAAACAGCACACAGGCATGGCTGCAGCCCCCACACCTGCCAGGCAATTTCCTCTCCTAGGAAAGCAGAAAAAATGATGGAGCAGAGCATCTCCCCTCTGTTTCCCAGGCTGCAAATACACCCTCACCTACAGCCACAGTTCTTTTTCATAGCCTGCTTTAATTAATCAGTAATTAGCAGCTACCGCGTTAACTATTTAAAGTTTGGACACTAAAAATTCTATGTGCCACACCTTGAATCGGTGATTGTTACTTTTCTTAGAAAATCTTTAAGCAAATTGTCCAATTGGGATGAGGGAAAGGCTATAAATGGGAGAAAACAGGTCAAGTCTCTGCGTGCTGGCACTAGTTATGAAGGGAAAAGTGGAAGTTCAGGCTCTTGCCTGAATTGGAACACAGCAGCAGAGTTTGAAGAATAAAAAGCAAATTTTTATCAGTTTAGCTGCTTGCCTTAGAAACTGTACACAGAGAATGTGGAACTCCTCAAGGCTGTGGCTTGCAAGGCCTTTTTGAGTAAGGTAAGAAATCCTTTAATCCCCTAATTTTGATCAGTTGTCAGTGGTGTCTGCTCACCAAATGAAGCCTTAAAACGCTACCAGGGATAGATATTTCTAAGCAGGAAAAGAAGAAAAGAGTGTCCAAACTGCCAGATTTTGCTGCACCTCCAGCAGCCCAATTTCACTGTGTAGCTAAAGGGAAGTGGTTATCAGTTACAGTCTCACAAAAATATTTAAAGTTTTGAAGTTCAATGAGGTTCTTTGGAGCGTGCAAGAAGGAAAACAGCACCTAGGACCTGCTGCAGCATTTCTCTCTGAATCCTTTCTGGTTGTTTTTTTTCTAACAAAGAAAATCCATGCAAGACAAAAACTAAACTTTCACCCCTGTGTGAGGCAGTTATGAAAGCAGAGATAGAATGATGGGTTACCAGAAGTCAGACTGTTCCTGCTAGGGCAGCGAGGGAACAGCATCCTCTGGGCACACCTGAGCAAGGGGAGCTAGAAAAGCCTCCTGGCACTGCCAGGTGTCCTCTGGAACTTCTGCTCATGGCTGAGTCTCTGCCTGCCTTGGGCCACAGCTTTAGGAGCTTCCAAGGCTGCAGAAGCAGCAAAAGCTACAAATATTTCAGCAGAACAGCTGGAGTTTTGGTTTGCAATCCTCAAGCCAGCTGAGGATTTGGATTTACTTCCAGTCATGAGTAAATAAGGGCTGAGCCTTACAGCCTAGCTGGTGGAAAAGGCTTAGCAGCACCAGGTAAAAGAGAAAAAATTCCTTTCCAAAGCCAGAAATAAAGATATTTTGGGCCTGGTGTATTCATTTACACACTTAAACTCAAATCCAACCTGTCCTCCTGCTCCCAACCTCTTCTGGCACTTAGGGAATGTAAATCCCATGTGAAACACATCAACCTGAACCTTTCCAGCACGAGGAGCCCTCAGACTGGGAGCACTGGGCTCGAGAGCAGCACAGAGCACTGCAAAACCATTGGGGAATTGGTGAGTCTCTTCTCGTTAGGCTGGGTTTAATTAAAACCATCTGAAGATATTGTGGTTCCTCTGAAAGGCTGTGGCAATGGCATAGGCTGTGAAAGGAAAGCTGCAGCACCAGCCTGACACTTTACAAATGCAGGATGGAGTTTCACATGTAAACAAGCTCACTCACAAAAAGCAAACAGGATCACTGTGCACAATAATAACCGCTCTAATCCACAGATTAACTCAACAGACAAAAAAACAAAAACAAAAACAACCCACAAAAAAAAAAAACACAAAAAAAGAGAAAAATCCCACAAACCCCCAATTTTTTTTTTCCCCACAGCCAACCCTTCACACAACAAATTGGCTTTATGTGGCCACAACTCAGAGGAATTTCCATGGCAGCCTTGGCATTGCAGGGAGCAAAGTGTGAAGGTTATGAATGGTTGTTCCAAAGAAACCTGGAGCCTCCTCCTTCTCTACTCCAGCAACTTGTCTTTTTACTATTTGTTTCAACAAGTTTACAATGAGTTTATGGCTCCTGGCAGCAGAATTTACAAAATAATAAAGCAGCATCCCAAGAACACCACCTCTGGCTGAGGGAAGTAACAATGTTGGTAACACTTATCTCCAGACAAATTAACTCTTCTAGCAATATTTACTTTTTGTTAACTGATCTGTAATCTGCTCTTTATACACAAGGACCCTGCTGGGCTTTAAAGTCTGATATTTAAGATATATAATTCAATTATAATCTTAATTCCATTGAGTTATTTCAAGGCAAAAATCAATCCTGACTTTTAGTAAAGCTCAATCTTCCACTTGGAAACTAGTTTTTCATGGCTTTTCATTTGTTTGTTTGTTTTTTTAATTTTGAAGCCATGCAACATCATAACTACTTCAATTTCAAACAAGCCAAACACCTTCCTTAGCAGGAAGAGAGTATTTTCTATGCACAAAACTATGCAACTCTAGTTTTGCTTGGACAGAGACTATAGATAAGTTTAATATCTTAAGTTATTTTGGCCAGCAGACTGTTAGTGTTACAAAATGTTTGTCTGTGACACAATAAAGAAAGACATTTCAAATAAATAACAGATTATTTCATTTACCTTTTTCGTGTGTGTGTTTGTGATTTTAAAACCCACTGCAACTTGATTGTAAGCTGAGCTACAGAATCTTGTTTAGTTTCATTTTTAGAGATCTCTGAGAAGGGATGTCCTTAAAATGGATTTGTGTGTGCTTCAGAATAACACCAACACAGGAATTCAGGCAAGGCAAAGATGAGCACTAACACAAAACCCACAAAACTATAGAAATATGAGAGTATAAAACCATAGAAATGTGAGAGTCCAGAACTTACAGTGCCCTCCATAGAATTGAACTGAACATTTCCTACTTGTCTGGATAACTGGAGTTACCATCAGTGGCCGAGTTGGGAATATTGGCAAAAAAATTATATAAATGCAGGGGGTAAATTGGCTAATACTTGAGAAAATATATTGTTCATTTTTTTCTACTAAGTCTTAATTTTCATTATCCCAAAGCACCATAAGACTTTTGCTAAAATAAAACAAAGTTGGAGCATTAAGTGATGTCACCTAAGAAATTCTTGTTTATTCTGAAATATTATCTATGGGTAGCTATATTTTGATTTAAGATGTTAGGTGTTCAGATTATTGAAAATTATAACAGCAAACAAAATTTCAGTTTTACCCAGAGAGTGCATATTTCTCTCATATTCTTCAGGTTTAATTTAGTTGAGGGTGGGGGGGTATTTTATTTTTAAATGAAACAGTATTATTTGCTGAAACAACTCATGAAGTCCAACTTTACTGATGTAGTGAAAAAAAGAGATTCAGGCAGACAATAGCACATCCTAGGATTCAAGGAAATTATGTCAATGTAGCGTTCTCCCTTCAAGGAGTTTTAATTCCTTCTTCTTTAAATGTAGCTGTCCTGAACACAAAACAGCCTCAGAATAAGGCTCTGTCTCAAAAATAAAATAAATGGGTCCTCAAGAAATTGTAGTACCCCAGAATTGTGTAACAGGCTTTGAGTTGTGAAATCACTCAGAATTCAAAGTACCATTCCATTTCTCTGATTGGCTTAGCACACACTACGCCCTGCAAGGAACAAATGGGAGCCTGCACGGCACTGATTAAATATTTACAGTCAGAAAAAATGTGTCACCACTAAAGCAGATCATCTTTTGCAAACATCTGATTCTCTTCCCTTAGTCTAACTAGAAATCAGAGTCAGGGGGACAGGAGAGAGTTAAACTCTCCTGTTATTCTAGCTGAATAACTAGCACTTACACAGTCCTTTAAAAAATAATGAGATCCCGAAGCCAGAGTGTTAGCTGAAACAAGGATGAGGATGCAGCTCTCAAACTCCTAAGGGAAGAAACATTTGGGAAAAAAAAATAAAAAAGGGAAAAAAAGGGAATCTTGTAAATCATCTTCTTTCTTTCACCTTTGCCTCCTCATTAGTATGGGTTGGAGGCTCTTTCCTCCAGCAGCAGGAGCCAAGCTCCCAAGCAAGTGGCACACTTTGTTCTATGTCCTTTCAGGATATGGAATTCCTTTCCTTGTATTCTCTAAAAAAAAAGAGTTAAAAACTCTCGTTCTGACTGTGGCTGGATAAGAAAATTTCCAGCTGAAATCACATGCCTAAGTGCTATAGGGTTACGAGGTGCAAATGATCAAATCGCTGCAAGGTAATGAATAGTCTGATCAAACAGAAAGGTTTTGTGCACTTACTCCCAGAATTCCATCACTGGAGAAGTGGCATTCTGTAAAGAGACTTGACTGCAGTTGCTCATGTTAAGTTTCTGAAATTCCACACAGTTTTCTAGAAAAGAACAACAACAACAACAAAAAAAAGTTTGCTACGTTGACATGCAAGTACATTTTTGTTCATGTCCCAGCCTGTGCACCTTGAAAAGCCCCCATTCTACACCACATTTACTTACACCCCAGCACTTCTGGGGTTAAAGGATTCTTGGGTGCACTAAATTCCACATCTGCAACACCAGGTTACGATAACCCAGAAAAACATCCATGAGGACTCTCCTACAACACTTCCCAAACGTTCAGAGCCAAAAAATCACCTCAGGCAGAAGAAATAAACACTGAGAAACTGAGGCAATGGTTTGGGAATTACAACGTGCTCCTACTCCAGCTGCTGGTTCAATGGTTTATGGCTACAAAGAGCTGATGGAACACGGCCAGCCATAAACTCCCACTTTTGCCTGGTAAGGCAAGGGGATATTTCCTCTGGCTTAACATTATGATGGTGATTATCTCCAGCACAAAGGCCAGAGCAGCTCGCCATTGTGGAGTATTTGACAGTGGTAACACTGGCCAGCTCCTTTGCGGGGTTGCCAAAACTGATACCAAAGCCTTCCACACCCTCTGGGCCTGAAATTACCTTCCTGACAGAAACTAAGGGGTCAGGCAGCTTTAGGTGTGCTCAAAGAACACAATAAATGGCCAGTTGGTAAAAACCATGAGAAGCAAGATCATGGGTGCTTGATTTGAAATTGGACTGTATATACAGGATAAATGCTAAATCTTCAGGAATGTGGCAGTGAGGGCACTGGGATGAGATCCTCCCCATGGATGTTTGGGATCTACAGACTTCATAGGCAGAGAATTACAGATATAAATATCAATGAGAGGACAGATGCAGAGCCCTACCCTGCAAACCCTTCTGAATACACACCTCATCCTTCATGCAGGAGGCTACTTTACATGCAGCAAGGATTCTTTATGAGCCTAAATTTCCAGAAGTAGCTTGATGAACATTATCCCTCAACATCTGGCATTTAAAAGAGCAAATCCAAAGATCCACAGTTAATATTTTTCCCTCTCCATTCAAACTCCTTCTGATTTCATTAGAGTGAAAGAGCAAGATTGCAACCTGTCATCAGGTCATTCTCTGCTGCAGAATTCACTCACTGTGTTCAGGGAGAATAGATATGATTGCAAATGAGAGTCTTGGGATTTAGCCAGAAGATCTTACAGAATTAACAAATGCCTAGACTTTTTCTGCTGACATTATATTCTAGAGGAGTAAATGCTTTACAACGACCTAACCCAAAAAGGTCCAAGGCAGTTTCACTCCAGGTTTCCTTTCTCTTGCTGTAGAGGGATGAGATTGGCCCATTTGCACAGATTTTCCCACACCAGTAGCTTTATTCAGGATGTTTCAAAGCATTAATCAATCACTTGGGAGGATTTTTATCGTGGTAACCTCTGCTGAGGCCATACCTGTATTCCATTCGTGGCCACAGGAAGCCCAGGGAAGCTCTGTAGTAAAGCAGTTGAACAAATAGAAGATAGCCCATGCTAAAATGATGATGTAATATACATTTAGGTGTGCCTCTATAACTTGGGTAGCATAGCCAATGCCTAGAGGAGCAAAAGGAAAAGTGAGATACAAAAAAAACTTCTGCTTTTCAGGCTGTATTTAATTTAAAACAAACACTTAACTCATATCTTAACTTCAAATTTGATACAATTTATTTCATTTGACTTCAATTTGAAGTCTTTTGCAGTAGAACACAGAATCGTTACCTTCAAAGAGAGGGCAAACTTTCCTCCAGCACGTGATGCCTCCTTCACTTGTAAACTGTCCCAAGGCAGTCTCCAAGAAAAATACTGGTATTCCACAGCAAATAAAAAAGACCACGTAGGGGATGAGGAAAGCACCTGCAGGTGAATATGGAGGGGGTGGTGGTTAGAAGGAACAGGGCTCCTCAGCAGCACAGGGAGGGGTTTTCCAGCACAGAAAAGATCAGCTGTGAGCCATCAGTGCAGTGCAGGAAGGGTTTATGCTGCCCCCAATATCCAAAGTTAGCCTGTCAGCCAGGGCCAAGGACTAAAACAGACCAGATTAAAGTTCCTCAGCATAAAGACAGCTCAGGAGTCTCTCAAACACAGAAAAGATCCCAGCCTTGCTCAGCTCAAAGTTCTGCTCTGCTCAGCACCATGTCAGTCTGCACCACCTTCCTTGTTTGTTTGGTTTTCTTTTGGTTTTTTTTTTTTTTAAGTGTTGTTTGATGTTTTTTTTTGTTTTTTTTTTTTTTTTTTTTTTTGAGGGGTCAGGAAGTGTTACAGATATTAAATCTGAGAATTCCTTCTCCTGCTATTTCTATGAGCCTGATGAGAAGGATTGTGAAAAGGGTACAAGGAAACAAACTTCAGAACTACTTACAAGGACAGGAAAGCAGGGCCTGGCCTTATCTGCCAGAAATATTGATGTTAAATTCTAGGAAAACAGCAAAGCATCAAGATTTCTGTTGGCTGCCTGCAGTAAACTCCAGCACAGGTAGTGCACCACAGCAAAACCCAAACCAGTACCAGCACACCCTGCAACAGCTGCTGTGCTTCAGTCACCTTGATTAGAAAGCTGAGACAACTCAATCCACCTGCTCTGCCCAGCAGTTTCTTTCATCTCATCACCAGGGGTCTCTTCCCTCAGCCAGGAAATTTCCCTAGAGATGAATCCCAGGTGCCTCTCAAGCAATCCATAGGGGTTCCACAAAGAATGGAATACTTGCATGGCTTCTCTGGATAGTTTACTGGCCAGTATCAAATCTAGCTTGGCCCTCTCATACACACAGTTGCAGTGAGTTTAACATGGCAACTTGTGGAAATCCAAAGGATCAGCTTGGACTGTTCTTCCAACAGGCATACATCAGCAACCTTAGAAAACATCAGGATTCCCAGCTTGCAAAAAGATCGTGTTCCAAGAAATACCTAATTCTAAACACACAAAGAAATTCATTTTCCTCAAAACCTGAACACCCACAACCTAAAATTATGGATGATTATTCCTACACTCCCTGTTATGACTTAGAGTAAGTGCCAGAGAGGTCACACCTCGCAAGTTCTAAACTACAGCTTCTAGATTTGTTCTGTAAAAAGCAATTTATTTCACAGCTAGCTCAGATATTTACCACTGTCTTCCCCTAGCACATACCAAGGAGTTGGATGCATTAGATTTAAGCACTAAAAGCAAACTCTGGTCTAATTCCAGCAGGGGGTTACAAAGCCACAGGTCACAGACTGAGCCTTCATTGACTAAAACTGGTCAATGGCAGATGTGCCACGGTGCCAGGACATGGCCAATTAAATCACACCCACTTATTCTATTCTTAAAGAATACAGTGGGGATTAAATATGATACTTAAGTAATTATTTTTTCATCAAACCACCCAAAACAATGATTAAAATTCTTTCTACCTCATGTCACAGTCTTAAAAATGATAGCACCACCTTTTGACAGGCTGGCACACACCCACAAATGGGCACCTAAAGGAACCAAAAAATTACACACCAGAAATACATTCCCATCATTTCCTCTGCCAAAGGTTCTCTGGGCACACTTTAACCATTAACAAGAAAGGGTTGTGCATATGATATGCAGTATGTTAGTATTCAGGGTTTGGTAGCAGCATTCTCTAAAGAGCTGAACTCTTGTAACCTAAGTTTGGCCAAAATACAGAGAGGTAAAGAAAGGAACTTCCAACGATTAACACAACTGGCAAGCAGGATTTGTCTTGTAGAAACAGCACACAAAACGGGCTAAAACCCTCCCTGAGTTCAGATAAAGAGGGACAAAAAAATAGAAATTTGGCACAGCAAACAAACCCATCAAAGAGCTGATCAGTCCTTATCAGCCCCGAACATCCTATTTTTCTTCCAGCCTCTGTGTTTACACTGCCACTGACTCAGGCCTTGAGTGGGGAGAATGTTGAACCCATTCCACAGAATTCTAAACTGAGCTGGCAATTTACTTTTCTTTCCTCATTGCTGTGCAAGTCACAGCTGATGTGCTTATTCTCAATTGTCATTTATCTTATACAGTTTATAGCTGGCTATAACAAATACATGCCACATGTTATACTCCTGTAGAAGTTGAGTCTGCTCTTTTCTCTCTCAAATAACATTCATATTTTATATTTATTAGGGCTTGCTCTCCTCTTTTACATCTTCTCCTACCTTGCTGGTAGTACTTGGGGAAGTACTGAGGGGAAAAAAAAGAACATTGAGGTATAAAAAATTCCACATGACAAAGAAAATAAATTTAGTTTTTGTGGCATTATTAGAAAAAGAAAATTCATCCTCTCCAAAGTACACTGTTGTGACAAATAAAGTGCTGCCCTCTTTTCTATGTCAGACAAACTTAGTTAAGTATGCCTGGGTGTGTATTCACATGCAGAAGACAGCGTGTACTACTATTGAAGAACACTGGCTTCTCCTGCATGAAAATGCTACTGAAAAAAATATGTCAATTTACTAACGCAACAGAAACTTGTAAAAATAAACCACACAGTGTTTGGAGAGAAGGAAAGAGAAACACAACAATTTTTCTTAGCTGTCAGATGTTCAATGCTTCTCTGTCTGCACATGCACTGAAATCCTGAACACGTATCTCCTACTAGTGCAATAAATCACTGCAAAGCATTCTTAACTGTTTAATTCCCGTGCTGAATTCCCGTGTAAATCCACACGTGATGCCATCTTACCTCCTCCATTCTTGTAGCAAAGATATGGGAATCTCCAGACGTTTCCCAACCCAATAATCTCCCCTGCCACAGAAAGCACAAATTCAACCTTATTGTTCCAGTGACCTCTTTCATGAACTTTCTTATCATTGCTGTGGACGAGGTTGGTACTTGAGGCTTCTGGGTCCAAAGCATCTTCTGGCTTGCCATTAATTATAGGAATAGTCTTTTCAGCTGTCATGACTTTTCAGCCTAGCGGAGAACAAAAGAAAAACACACAGGTGTGTTAAGACACTTGCTGGTACTGATCTTCAGCGGCTGAGATCTCCCAGGGTGGCACTGGCTTCTTGTTACCTACGGAAATCTGCGGGTGAAAATCAGGGAGGCCACTCCACCAGGCTGGAAAAGTTGTAAAGCAGGGGAAAAGGAAAAGAAAGGGGTGGGGGGAAGAGAGAAGGTTCTGTGCTAGGGAAGGAGTTATTCCAAGTGGAGACAGGTAACTTCCTCACAGAGAGAGAAGCCTTTCAAAAATCCCTCCCCAGGCGAGGATCCCAGCCTGGCTGATCTACCAGAGGACAGGGATCTGCCGCACCTTCCAGGCGCACACCTGAGCCCGGGAGCGCCCAGGGATGTGCACAAGGGCCGGAATGGTCGTGGCCTGCCTGGGGGAGCGGGGGAGCTCCGGGATTACTCACCCAGGGCTGTGCCCGTGCCTGCGCGCCGGGGACAGGGGCCGGGCTGTGCTCAGCGCTGCCTGCGGGCGGATGCTGCGGCTCCGGGAGGGCGGGCAGAGGCCGGGGG